>JAUPMG010307073.1:0-16467 GCA_031762675.1 Pachysandra terminalis
GTGTTGCCACTCTCGTAGAAATACGAGGTGAAGGTGACGCTTGGACTGGAAAATCCATGAAATTGGAAAAATCTGGTTTGGGTCGTTACACAACGCTTTTTAACATTATGGTTAGGGTTTGGTCCATAAATTGGGTTCGAGTTGGACTCAACCTACCCCATTGCCATTCACCCATGTATATATATTAATTTATCTTACAATCGAGTAGAACCCTGCCCCACCTCAATAGGGTCAAGAGATTAGTTACCTAATTCGTCCCTCTATTAACGTCCCCGCGCTCAAGTCGCGAATTGCTGACCTAAAAGAGAATCTATTAAGAATCCGCAAATTCAATTATAGAAATATGCGATTTGATCGTGCTTCTCTTGAAAAGCAATATTTTTTTATAACATAAAAGTCTTTTTTTTTGGTAAAAGGATAACCTTGGAATAAAAGAAAGTTTTTACAATACGGCCAGTATTCCTACCAAGATAATCTTCTTTCAAAACATTTCTAAGAAAAAAACGAGAGTTGCAAATCCATAAACATGAGTAATCTTCGACAACATGATTTGCAAGCATGTCTCCTACCTGATTAGCTTTTCTGAAGATGAGGCGGATGCTAATCGATTGAAAACTAAGAAGAAGGTGTCTAGCACCTTTAATATGGCTCCAGATTCGCCAAGGGTAGCCACGAGAATGATCGGAGAGGAGGGAGATGATCAACAAATTGTCTCCTTCAACAATGATATTAGAGTAACCCATTCGAATTCCTTCACACACGACCTAAGCTTCATCAACATAGGCATAAGTCTCCCCCACTTCGAGTCCTAATCCACATAAAAACATTCCATTAGAATTTTGACACACAACTCCAATTCTCGCCCTCCCCAGAGAGCCTTTTGCTGGTCCATTGAAGTTCAAAGTGATAAAATCATTTTTAGGCCTAATCCGTCTGATATAGATGAGCTTAGAGACATCCTTATGCTATCCTTGCCAAACTCCTTTCTGCAAAAGCTTCTTAGAATCTTTATGTAAATCCATGAACCGAGCAATTGCAATGTTTGGATTTGCATACCTTCCTTCGAATAACACTTTCTTTCGGACATTCCAAATGATTCCACAAAAGTTAGCACATGTAGTAGTAAAAAAATCACTAATACAAGTGCATATAGGATCGTTCACAAAGACGAAATGTTGAATCCACTCCCTGATTGAGTTGTTGTACTCCAAACTGTCCAATAGCCCTCCCAAGGCCGCAAAACAAACTGCTCGAGCAAAAGAACATTGTAGAAATAAATGTTCTGGAGTTTCATAGTGATTATTACAGAGTATACAAATTTCAACTGGTGCCTGAAGTCAATGATGGAGTAAACTATTTGTTGTCAAGGCACCCCTCGCACACTTCCAAAAGAAAAATCGAATTTGGTGGTCAACAGGAATATGCCAAATCTTTAACCAATCTGGATCAGTTTGACTGAGAGACATATTCGGTATTAACAAAAGAGTGTAAGCCGAAGCTACTAAAAGTTGTCCTGTGGCAATCAATTCCAAAACAGGCAAGACCTCACCATGTGTATTAAGCATAATGGCCTGAATCTTTTGGACAAGTTCCTATGGCAATAAATGATTCATAAGAGACACATTCCACTAGTTAGAGTTTTCCATAAACAGATCAACAATGCAGTTCAAATTCCAACTAGGAGGAATGGCTGGAACCACCACATCCTGACCGAACTGGTTCCCCCAATTAAAGTCAGAAAATAAGATATCTGAGCCTAGGCAAAACCTTGATTCAATAAATCATTTAATTTCACCAAATGTTTCCTAAGTGCGAGTCATGTCCTTTTGACTATACATTCATGAAAGATATATGGTGAAAGTATTTTGAGCTAAGAATTTGGGCCCAAAGGGCTTGTGACTTCCATAATCTGCGAAAGGAACGAAGGAACTCGAAATCATCGGGAGATGAAGGATTCGGAAGCTAGGGCTTGTAATTTGCAGACAATTTGACTCCTCTTCCCACCCTCAAAATGGCATTGTTCAACCAGGCGGGAAAATCTTTGGCTTACAGTGGGATTGTTGCCATTAATGTATAGATTTTCCACAAATGGCATCTATGCAGTGTTAAAAAACATAAATGCCATCAGATTTTGAGCTGGCTTTGCTTTGTATGAATGGAGTTTGTTTTAAGTTAACAGGGAAAAAAAACGAAAAAGAAATAGTGTGTGTTTTAAATCCTCGAAAAATACTTGTCACATTTACCCTTAAACCATATTCACCTTCTTCTTCTTCTTTATTTGGTAAGAATATTCACCTACCTGAAGAACTTGGAAGGGAACAAAGATGGCAATTGAAGTCAAACCATATCGCGATCATTGTTGTTGGGGTTTCTAACCCAATCATCAATTACATCCCCCCAATTGTATTTTTTTCTTGGTAACGATTGATAGCATAAATTAACGGAACATACAGTTGACCCTAGAAGGGGTATTACAAGGGGAAATAAATCTCGAGAAAGTTCTTCCAATCCTGTCATCTTGAAGAGCTGGAAACAAGTTCATAGGGGGTGAGTTAATCCAAGTGCATGACCATCATATATGGCAATGTTTGCAAGTTTATCAGCAGCTGCATTCGATTCTTGGTAGATGTGGCTAAATAAAACAACGTCAAAGAGTGAGAGAATAGATTGTGCCTCAAGAATAATGCTTTCTGATTTCCAAGAGCTAACAACTTTTCCAGCAATCTCCCTAATGATTTACCTAGAATCTCCTTCAAGAATAACGTTTTTGTATCCCATATTGGCCGCAAGTCGCAAACCTTCCAAACACGACGTACCTTCCGCAATTAACACTTCTGAAACTCCAATATACTGTGCCGTGCCACAAAGGAAGACACCCGCCTCGTTGCGGTAGAGAGCACCCGCACCAGCAGCACCCTAGAAGCCCTTTACTGCACCATCAAAGTTAATTTTAATAAAACCCATGTGAGGGGATAGCCATCGAATGAAAATTTCAATCTGGGACAAGAGTGTTTGAGATTGACCGAGTAACACTTTAGAGTTTTCTTGTAATCCCTGCATAAAGAACATAGTATTAGTAACTGATGGTGAATCTCCATAAAAAAACTACCTTGTTTCGTGCAAGCTAGATAGCCCATAAAAAAATTGCGCAGAGTGCTAGACACATGATCTAGAATAAGGTTAGCCTTAGTATGGAATGCCACATCTAGCCACAAAAGAGGGGTACCCTGCATTGCAAAGTATAAGCACCCACCATGAGTCCTAAACCACACAGCCCTAGCAAAGGGACAATCAAGAAAAAAGTGAGTTGGGTCTTCATGGTGAGAATTACATAAGTAACAGCCATCACAAGCACGCCCTAAACGATGACTCAACATGGCACAGGTTAGCAGTGCATTATGAGAAAGTTTTCATATGAACACATGAACCTTTTGCGGAACATGAAGGTGCCAAATTTTAAGCCAGAAGTTGTCAATCTCACCTGGGATAAGGTTATGATGAAGGAGATTATAGGCTGAGGCCAAATAAAGTTTACCCGAACTTGTTCCTTTCCACACCATCTTATCAGACTCCGCATGCTTAGCAATAAGAATGGCCATGAAAAAAATCAGCTATTTCACATGGCCAGAGACTTGAAATCAAAGAGGAATTCCAAACCTGCAATTCTTGAATTACAAGATCAGTAACTAAGACAATAATTTCAATTTGTTCACAGGCAATCACCCATTGGTGAGGTAATATAACAGGGACCTATCTATAATCCGGAATTTTTATGAATTGTCCATTGGCAATTACCCAACCAACCCCATATGCAGTTTGATGTTGCAGTCGAACTAGTTTTTTCCACATGAACGAATCACAAGGCTTGGATTGCCCAGTAGAAAAATCCCCATTACGAAAATATTTTGCCTTAATCATCCTAGGCCAAATAGCATCAAATTCGCAAAACAATAGCCAGTCTTTTTTCATGAGTAATGCATCATTAAATGCAATGGGTGACTTAATGTTCAAACCACCAGCCTTTTTTGAGGCATAGATAGTTTTACAGTAGATAATGTGAAGAGATTTTTCTTTACCCTGTCTGTACCAAAAGAAGTCCTTGGCATATTTATAAACTTTTTTCAACACACTAGTCAGGAGGCTAAGGCAAGACATTAAGTATTGTGGTACCCCAACAAGAACAGAGGTGATCAGAGTAGTTATTCCAGCTTGATTGAGGAGACTACATTTCCAAGTGGCCACCCATTGGCTGATCCGAGCCAAGAGATCCACAAAAACTGCTTTTTTGTTGGCTTACAAAGGACCAGAGTGGTGCCAAGATATGTCGATGAATTTCTGGTACATTTAAGGCAAAAAATGCCAGTTAAGGTACGTTTCATGCACCCTTTCACATTGGGGCTTATTAAGATACAAGATTTGGTCATATTGATGGAGTGCCTAGCCTCAAAGCAAAATTTGTTTATTGGATGAGACAAAACATGACACTCACTCTCGTTCGTACGACCCAAAATCAAAAATCATCTGCAAACATAAGATGTGTGATAGCAGGGCCTGATCCGCTAATTTTGATACCATGAATGAGCAGAAGGTCCTTTGTTGCATTCAACAGAATCGTAAGAGCCCACTAGGCTAAGATAAAAAGGTATGGCAGTGTGACCACAAGGGAATCCATTGATTAGGATGCTATACGATACTGATTTTATACAAAACATGACCGATTGAATCCACCGATTATGAAAACCAAATGCTCCTAAGGCATGCTCAATAAAATCTCACCTAACCGAATAGTAGGCCTTAAAAAAGGTCAACTTTAATCCCAAATATTCATGTTTGCCCCCTTTCTTCTTACTTATGGTATGGTAAATCTCCTAGGCAACGAGGATATTATCATGAATAGACCATCCCGGGAGAAAAGCCGATTGGTTGGAGCCAATCAGCCTATCCATAAGGGGCCGTAGTCGATTAACCATGATCCGAGAAACGATTTTATAAATAAATTACACAGACTGATAGGACAAAAGTCACTAAGTCTCCTCGGGCATTCAATATTGGGCACTAGTGCAATATGTGTATGGTTTAAAGTTTTTGAAAAAGATCCCATAGTGAAAAAGACTTGGATAATGTATACCACGTTAGGGGCAACGTTGTCCCTGAATTTCCTGTAGAACACGCCCTGGAAGCCATCCGACCTCTGGTATTTTAGCGGTCCAAGTTGGTGAATCACATTCAAGTCCGGAGTTTTTATCAGAGAATTATTCTCCTGGGTAGAAACCTGCTCATGAATGAGCTCAGTAAATGTAAAGTCTACTCCCTATTCAAGCAAGTGAATGTATTCGAAAAATACTTAACAAAAGCATTTTCAATGGATACAGGCTCAGTTAAAAGGGTATTATCAAGGTCTTTGATACTGTCAATGAAGTTGTGTTTCCTGCGACTTAAGGTGGATAGGTGCAAAAACTTTGTGTTAATTAGGTCCCCTTCCTCAAGCCACCGAACCTAGATTTTTAAGCCCAAAATGACTCTTGCATTTTAGAGTATCCAGATATATTTTTTCAACTTCAGTTCCTTTGAGCCAGTCTACAATCATCCTAGGATTCCCTTTCCACTTGGACAACTAAGATTTCATCATAAAGTTTTAGAACTCTACCATGGATACTCCCAACATGTTCCCTATTCCCTTTTCTTAGATCAAAGGCAAGGGTTTTCAATCTATCATTAAAATGCAAGACAAGAGTGCCACAATGCCCTTTGTTCCATGCATTTTGGATTATATTTTCACAAGATTCAAATTATGTCCAAAACGCATAGAACATAAAAGGTCGAACACCCCTAAGAAGTCTTGGGCACAATTGTAATTCAATTGGGGAATGGTCAGAGCCAATGCGTGCTTTTAAAAAGACTAGAGCATTAGGAAACCTAATGGCCCAATCAAAGTTAACAAGACAGCAGTCAATTTTTTTAAGGATATGGCCCTGACCCAGTTGACCATTCGATGATGACAATCATAAACCCTTAGACTTTAGTTCCCTCAGGTCACAATGTTGGATCATATTAAAGAAATTACGAGATTGAGACATACTTACCTCATTGCCACCCCTTTTTTCTACTGAGTTTGTAACAATGTTGAAATCACCCGCAACCATCCACGCAAGGTTCTTATGATCCACCATGTCTTTAATGTAGTTCCACTGATCCACTTGTCTAGTAGCAATTGAACTAGTATGTACAAAAGAAAGTAACTAGAGATCTTGACCTACTTGTTTAATTAACATATTTACAATCCAAGTTTCAAAAGATAGAATTTCAACATCCAAATCATTGGACCACATGATCTAAAAACCCACCAGCCCTATTGATAGCTTATGCAAAAAAAGAACTTGTTAAATCTAGTTACTTTGTGAAACCTTTGCACTAGGAAAGGTTTCAGAAAGCAACACTAGGTGAGGCCTGTTTGACTTAATAATGTTCTTGAGATGCTTCTTAGTCGTGGCTTGGCCAATGCCACGACAGTTCCAATGTATGATCATTTTGGTATCTTTGCTCGATGAAGGCCCAAAGGTTCACCGGATTGTTGGTTAGTAGCTTCACATTGTATTATTATCTGAAGGTCAACACTCTGAAATGCTTTTCTCTTGTTGTAGGAGGTAGGTGACCCTTTAATCACCATGGGTTTCGAGGGTGTTGTAGTTTCTATATCGGGTAAAGGCTTAGTGGTTTGAACTGATAGGGTTAAGTGTGGGCTTAAGGTAAGTTAGAACTCTTGAATAAATTGAAGAAACGATCGTCTGTTTACAGTCCAACACTATTTGAGGATCGATTTCATTATTTCCAGAAGGATTATCAACAATATCTATGCAAGGAAGTGATTGTTCTTGTACCTCCATTGATGAAGCTCAAGGATCAATCTCTAGATCGAACTGAAGCTTCAATTCTGCAAAGGGAACGCAAGCACTCGAAATTGTCGGGAGATGAAGAATGGAAGAAATGAGAGAGATGAAGGATTTGATAGCTAGGGTTTGTAGTTTGGAGACGATTCGACTCCTCTTTGCCACTCTCAAAATGTCATCGCTCAACAAGGTGGGAAAATCTTCGGCTTATAGTAGGATTGCTGCCATTTATGTACAGATTTTTTAGAAGTGCCATCTATATAGTGTTAAATAACATAAATGCCACTGGATTTTGAGCTGGCTTTGTTCGGTATTAATGGGGTTTGTTTTTATTTTAATCAAAAACAAATAAACAAAAAAGAAATAGCGTGTGTTTTAAATCGTTAGAAAAAATTGTCACATTTTTGCCTTGAACCATATTCTTTTCTTTTCTTTTTTTAAAAGGGAAATTTTATTTATGTAAACAAGCTATTCTAGGGGTGGCCTTCCCCGAATACTCATCCCGTAAAACCGATACCAAAAATTCGGGGGGTTCTGACCAAAAACCATTGTATATGCGATGAAGAATAGCATGATTGGCCAAGTTATCAGTCACCTGATTGCCCTCCCAAAAAACATGAGAAATTCTCACTCTAGAGAAAGAAGATAACAACGTGAGACATTGCTGCAGTATGTCACTTAAGAGCCAAGAAGTGCTCTTGGTATGCTGTTTGAGTAATGCAATTGTATTCCTTGAATCGCCTTCAATCCAAATATGTTGTAGCTGTAATCTTTTGGCTCATAATTCTCCGTCACGTGCTGCCCAAAGTTCAGCCGTGGCAACATTGTTGTAAAAAATAAAAGAGACTGTTGTAGCAACAAATCTGCCAGAAGCATTCCGGATGACAACGTCGACACCGGCTGGTCTTGGGCAACCCTGTGCAAAACCATCAAAGTTAAGTTTGCAATACAATTCCGATGGAAGCAGTCTTTGGACATAAATTTCTTGAGGTGTTGATATCATCAAAGTTAAGAATCATGCTTTTCCCTTGTTGTAGGAGGTAGTGATCCTACTTTATCATGCCCTGTGGAATGTTATCGAATAAACGCACCAGCCATTCACAAAAATGAGACTCACTCTGGCCATGATGAAAGGAGGGAGAAAGACCAAACCATACACATCGAGTCCAAGGGCAATCACGGAAAAGGTGGGAACATGATTCATCCTTTGCACCATAGAATCTACAAACATTTGAGATTGGGATGTCACCTTTAGTTAAGAAACTATTAGTGATAACACGTTCATGGGAACTCCGCCAGATAAAGGTGTGGATCTTCTGAGGAATATGAAATGCCAAAGTTGAGCCCACAACTCTGGATGAACTTCAGAAATCCTAGTTGTCGTGACCAGATTTCGACAATGACTACAGGCTGATTTAATAGATAATTGGCCATTCCTTGTGCCAGTCCAAATTTGAACATTAGGTTCCATACAATTTGACAAGGGGATAGAAGCAAGTTTGGCCACAATGTATGGTTGCCAAACTGAGTTAATCAGTTCAATATTCTAGCACGGAGAGGTTGGATGGATGAGATCAACAACCCTGGTAATTTCAAGATGGGTTACCTCGAATAATTGATTAAGGGGTTGCGAAAGGTTGGGCACCCGAAGTTGTGTCCAAACGTCAATATTCTGACCGGGTTTGACCCTTCAGTGGATACCTTTTTGAAGTTTCATAACCACTTTAGATATAATTTTCCATACCCAAGAGTGATGCGGTATAGATTCAGCATTGAGCAAAGAAGTATGACGCAATTATTTAGCACACAATTGCTTGGCCCATAAAGACTCGTTATCCGTCAGCACCTTCCAGGCTTGTTTCATGATGAAAGCTTTATTCTGAATAGTCAGGGGCTTAAAACCCAAGCTTCCCTTACCTTTTGGTTTGCAAATCTTTGACCACTTAATGGTGTGAATTTTCCTGTGTAATCGCCATGACCCCAAAGAATTTTTTTTCGGATTCTATCAATGGAAGCAATCACCGAGGCAGGGAGTTGGAAACACGACATAAGATAGTAGGGTACAACAAAGGTCACTGCTTGTATAATGATACTCTTCCCTGCAATGTTCAACAATTTGGATTTCCACCCAACAAGGCGATGTCGAACTCTATTAATAAACATCTGAAAAGAGTGCTAATTAGGCCTCCCATGAAAGATGGGTGAACCCATATAAGTGATACTATTGGTGGAGTTGCATGGGATATTGAGTATCTCAGAAAGTAGTTGTCTCCTATATAATGAAATGGAAGGACTAGTAGAGAAGTAGGATTTTTGATGATTGATTTTCAATCCTGTTCCTAATGCCAATTTACTTATAAATTCATGCAAAATGAGACAGATGCTACGTGACGCCTCACCACAAAAAAGAATATCATCTGCAAAGCTTTGTTGCAACAACGGAGCACAACCACGTCCAGTTTTCAACCCCTTGAAAAGATGATTATTAAGGAGAAACTGAAGATTATGGCAGAAACCACGATGGGCTTGGAAAGAAATGCTTTCATATCCATTAAGAAGCACTTTATGCGATGTAGTGGTGACACGGAATAAGATCTGCTTAGTCCACCAAGGGTCGAAGCCAAACTTGTCAAGCACCTCCTTTAAAACCCCCCAATCAACCCGGTCATAAGCCTAGCTAAGGTCAAGATTAAGAGACATCCATCCTTTGGGTCTTTTTTCTTTTGCTTAATATTATGCTCAATTTTGTGTGCAAGCAAAATGTTGTATTGAATGTCTATTGGGCACAAAAGCACTTTGAAAAGGAGAGATTAGTTTATGGAGTAATGGCCGTAATCTGTTCACAAGGATCTTTGCAATGATCTTATATGATACATTGCAAAGACTTATCATTTCCTTCAGTAGTCAGTGACCGGCATGCAGATCTCATCATTTGCTTCAGTCGTCATTGCATGTGCACTAGGGTTAGGAGCTTTTCTTATGTAAAGTGGCAGGGCCAGCAGATATCAGATCAGAAAATGATATCACTACAAGGCATTTTGCATGGGGGCTGCTTCCACGTGTCACATTATCACAAGTCTGGGCAAGCGAAACAATGCACCAAGTGAGACTCGGTTCGTTGTGTGCTTGATTCGTAGATTCAGTAGTGTAACTCGTAAGCTTGCAACATGGAATCATATAACATGCTCCATGCGCTTAGCTAATGCAGTTGGTGCTTTTGACGGATAAACTCGCATGAAAGAGCCATACGGTTTTTGCTCATCCCAACTAAATGGCGGAAGCATGGATCCGCTGCTTTACGTCGAGATAAAATATGCATGCTTGACGTGAAACCACAGTTGTCCAATGTATGTCCGAACCAGTCTCAAGCAAAACATAACGTAGGCAGAAACTCGAACAGTGTATCCATATAAGAGAAGAGTAAGAGCTTTCAACATAGAAGACACATGATGTTAATGGCTTGCCAAGGTGAACTTGAACTTGCACCCTAGGAGTATGGTCTGCTTCTTGACTCAGCTGTGGAGTTTCAATGGCTAAAACCTCACCCACTTCCGAACCCAGAAGCTTCAGCACATCAGCAATGGCGTCTCGAAAATGCAAGTTTTTGACATGCAACCACATGACATATGATGGTAAGATAATAGTGCATGGGTCTGACTTCCCATCCCATAAATCCAGTTGGAGCAATTTATTGTCCACAATCCAAGGTTGGTGATTTAAAATGTTGTACATATCCTCTTTAGAGCTAAAGACAAATAGATATAAGCTCTTCCCCGCGTTACAGAAGTCACAGATGTCGTTGATAATGACATGACGCCAACTGCTAGTAGAGCTGGCAATTTTTGACCTAACCCGCCAACCCGCCCGCATTTTAGCGGGCTTAGGTTCAAGTTTCTAATCCTTGGGTCGGGTTCGGGTTGAGATTTTCAAACCCGTGAATAAACAAGTCGATTACGGGTTAGCCCGTCTGACCTGTCGGGTTAGCACTACCACTATAGTCAAAAGGAGAATGAGAGCATCACCCATGGGTGACCTATATAGGTCACCCGCAATCTGAGGACGACACATGTCTTTAGTGAAAACGTAGATCGGTTTCTTCTTTCTTAATCAGTTTCAAAAGAAAAGAGAAAAAAGTAAGGAGACTAAAAAATCAATTTAAAATTAATATTATTTTTAATTAAAGTTAGAAGACAGACTGTCTTTATCTTGGAGAACGTGCTCCTCTCTCTCTCTCTCTCTCTCTCTCCAAAGCAAAAAGAAGAAGACAGCTTCTTCTTCCTTGATCCTTTCACAAACCAGGAGACACCGTCGAGCTGAAATTGGCGACCCCATAAATGCTTAACCGTTGAGTCTCCCTTGTTTTGAGATGGGTCGAATTTCTTCTGGGATTGAAATTCGTGGGGTTATCGTAATAGTAAGCATAGAGACAGAGGAAGAAGAATATGAACATGAGAAAACAAAGGAAGAAGGAGAGGGAAGAAGAAAGGGAGAAGAAGGGGGAAGAAAGAAGGGTAGCAGGGTAGCGGTGGCAGATCCCATAAAGGTTTAACCGTTAAGTCTCCCCTGTCTTTAATTAAAGTTAGAAGACATGCTTTTTTTTTTTTTTCTTTTCTTTTTTAATTTTGTCTCAAATCCAGTAGAATCAGACGGGTTGGGTGCGGGTTGAGTAATCTCAACCTGTTTATTAAACGGGTGGGTTCGAGTTTGTGGTTAAGCCCTTAATACCCTCTATCAACCCGGCCCGAACTTGCCCGATTGCCAGCTCTAATTGCGAGTCATTGTGAGTTGTAAAGAGTGAAAGTGGACCTGACCTTCAAACATCTTGCCAACAAGGGTCCATTCCCATTTTCTGTTGATCTGTTCACGTAGGACTAAACTAAAAGGCACTAATTTTGCAGTAGGGCCTAGATTAAAATGCTGAAAGGACTTCTGGAGGGAATCAAGCCATGTAGGTGCTGCAATAGAGCTGGAAAGACGATTATTAGATTCGTGAGTCAGTGAACCAGAAGCATCAGCCATGTAGATTACCGAGAGCTAGTAGATGAGGCTACATGCACAAAAAGAAGAGCATGCACACACACTACTAAGAATGTCTGGGTCTCAGGTTGTTCGCTCTCTTCTTCTGTATCACTTGGTACACAAAATTCATTGTTTATTACCTTGAAGTATTTGAACCATATTCACTTTCTTTTTCTCTTTTTCTTTTTTTTTTTTGGAAATTACACCTTGACTGCCTGAGGTTTTTGACAATTGCGGCTAGACTCCTTGTGGTTTTTGAAATTATAATAACACTTCTCATTGGAAACCTCAAGAGGGTCGATCAACTAGCGAAACTGAGTCAGTTGATATACTCCTTATAAATCGTCTTCATCGATCGTTTGATGTGTTTTTCTTTTTTTCCTCTTTGATGAATGATTCAAGTGTGACGTTAGAGCATGACAGCTTTTTAGTCAACAGACAAAGAGAGATATTTTAGATAAATATTTCAAACGATTGATGAAGAGCGGTTTATAAGGGGTATATCAGTCAGTGACTCAGTCTCGTTAGTTGACCGACCCCTTTGAGGTTTCCGATGAAGGGTTTCATTATAATTTTTAAAACCTCAAAGGGTCTAATTACATGTGTTAAAAACCTTAGGAGGACAAAATATAATTTTACCTTTTTTTAGCGGCTTCTTTTTCTTTACTTGATAAGAATATTCACCTACCTGAAGAACTTGGAAAGGAACAATCATAGTAATTGAAATCAAACCATATGACAATCATTATTGTAGGGGATTCTAACCTAATCACCAATTACATCCCCCATTGTAAAGACAATAAGAATGTTGCAAGATGTAATTTTAAAGAAGTTAAAGTCATTCATGCATGTAGAGAAGGGAACAAAGCCGAGGCGACGGCTATGCTTGAAGGATTGAAGTTGGCTCAAAATCTAGGTTATACAAGGATTATTGTTGAAGGGGACTCGACGACTATTCTAGGGATGCTTGTTGATGAGGCTATGGTGCCACGATGATCCTTTAGAGTCCTTTTTTGTTCCTACTTTGAGAGATGACCTCTTTGGACGCACTACGATCAAATATGTATGGTTAGATATGCATCTTCTGATGTAATTTAGTTGCTCTATATATAAAAGTTTCATTACAAAAAAAAAAAAAAAAAAGGGAACAAAGCAGTCGATCATTTAACTTGTGGCAATGGGGTGGTTAATTGGGCAACCCGACCCGACCTTGATGGTTAGGGTTTGGTCCATGGTTCAGGTTGGACTCAACTTATCCCACTGCCATTCACTTATGTATATTAATTCTGTATATATATATATATATATATATATATAAAAGTATGTTTAAAAATATTAGAAATTTAACTTAAAAAAAAATTGTTATTTTTATTTTTTTGGTAAAAGGTTCATCAAATTAAAACATAATCACATCAGTAGAGACAACTTGTGGGCAAAGAACATCCCCTGTAAGTCATCGTTCAGAGTTTTACAAATAAAAGAAGGTGGGATTCCAACCCAACAGTAGGAAAAATAATCAAATGCATGATTCCAGCAAGGTCTGGTGCCTGATTGGCTTCTCCATAACCATGAGATAGGTAATAGCACCCTATTGAAGGATGAAACAATGGATCTAGCTTCACATATTATGCCTTTGACTAATCAAGGAGCTGGATTTCTAGTATTTTTAAGAATAGAGATGACACAAGAAGAATCTCCTTTGATCGTCAGGTGACTAATGTCAATAGATTTTGCTAACTTAGAGTCCTTCCAATCAAGGTTTGAAATATTGCCGATATTTCGTGAAATTTTGTCATTTTCCCCTTCGCAAAATGACGATATTTCTCCATTTCGATGAAATATCGGTGAAGTAAGGACGAAATCTGGTAAAATTTTGGCAAAATTTCGCCAAAACCCCCTATGCGAAGTGTCTGGCAAAATCAAAATTTAAAACCTTTGCTTCCAATAGACCTGTAGCTTCCGCGATAATCTCATTCGTTTTTCCAATATGCAATGCAGTTGCTCCAAGGAATTTTCCCTAGTGATTTCCACATACAGCCTACACCAGCAAACTAGATAGCTCAGTTGAAAGCGGGGCCCGTATCGTTTGGATCCAGATGTGTGGAACATCTGCTGGTCTATCCATTGATGTGCGTGATCTGTTAAGGCTCGTGAGAGTCACAAGACCATTATTGACACATCAATGGACATCAATGGATGGACCAGCAAATGTTCCAAACATTTGGGATTTTATTCTCGGGTTCTTGGATCAGACAAGTCCGGGCCGGTCCGATCCAAATGTTGGATCTTTATTTTTAAAAAGAAAAAAAAATTTGATCAGCCGGACCGGCGATCAATACCTGTGTCGTATCGGCGATACCGGTCAGCATCGGACTGATCTAGGCTGTTACCGATTGGATCATTTATTTTATAAATTAAAAAAAAAATGGAGATCGATTCCAATACGATCCAAAGCCTTACGATACAATTGTTGTATTGTGACTTGGGATCGGACCGGTCCTGGCCGATCCCGATCCTTGAAACCATGCCAGACGATACGCCCCGTGAAAGAGCACTTGAGAAAAAGATGCGTCGGGTCTTCATGTGTCATGTTGCAAAGGACAGTCTAATATTAGAAATTGGAGTCCTCTAGATCATTTGTAGCATTTGTTGCGTGCAAACATTGCGACATAATATAAAGAACCCGATTATCTGGGTGCATGGGGCATGCCACACATCCAGCCATAATATGCAGAGATCATTCATTGGCACATAGTCGTGATGGAGTATATTGTATGCTGGCACAACAAAGAGAGAAATTTGAATTGCTTTGATCTTTTCTGTGATTTCCAGCAGCCAACGAGCCTCAAGAAGAGGACTATTGCACGAATGCTTTCCTGATAAATGAGCTCACTGACCAAGGAGAGAGAAGAATCTAGAGGAGCGGTGGAAGAGTCCAATTATAAACCATGTATCGTGACATACCAGCATTAGGACCGTAAACGGGCTGGAATCGGGTCGGATTCATCATATCCGAACTTGGATCCAACTAAATTCAAGGTGATCCGAATATGATTAAAGATCCGACGGATCTTTTATATAAGTAATTGAATCCGAGTCCGATTATATTTAAAGGATTGGTATTTGAATTTGATAAGATCCAAATTTGATTATATATTCGAATTAGATAGTAAAAACATTAAAGAATGAAATAATTAACAAATTATTTAAAATGTAATACAAATAGATTGTCAAATATTAGTGGATAATGTAATTTAACTTAAATTAAAAACATATTCCCAAACAACTAAAGAAACAAGACAAACAGAGAAAAAATGCTACACATATATGTTAATCTAATCGGAGTCGGATCTTAATCGGGTCAGATGTACCAATATCCGAATTCGGATCCGATTATAAACGGATCCAATTATTCAGATCCAAATTCGATTTGACGGACATCAAATCAAATAAATTTAAACAAATTCATGTCAGTATCAAATCTAGATCCAACTCATTCACAGTCCTAGGCGGGGCGCCTGATCTATTGTACACCGCTAACTTCCAAACTCAATCCATGGATTATTTCATGCAACCCAAGCCAGTCAAATGAACGGTTGGACTTTGATATCCATTGGACCAGTCCAACCCATGTGCTGAGACTACGGGTGGTAATGGGTCGGGTGACCCGCCCGGCTCGATCAGCCCGACACTATGATTGGGTGGGCTTGTGCAAGGGTAAGTGGCTAGTAGGGTCGGGTCAGGCTGAAATTTAAGGCTCGATCAGTTTTTTTGGGCCGAGCTCAAGTTTATATTAAATTAGCCCAACCGACCCGACATTAAGAAGTAATATATAATTTTTACTTAAGTCTATAATTATCTTGTGGCTATAATTTAGTGGTGAGAAGCTCACATTCTCTTCTTGGAGACCTAAGTTCAATTCTTTTTTTTTTTTTTGGTAATAAGTTAAAATCTTAGTAGCAACAAAATAATCACACATTATAGTTTTTAGTTAACAAAATAACGCATTTCAATTTGTAGGGTTGGGCTGAACCAAGCTTGGGCTTGATGTATTTTAAATACATCAGGCATAGGCTTACACCTTTGAGTAGGGATGTAAACAGGCCGTGCCGCCCTTGGGCTGGCCCGGGCACGGCCCACTTAAGCCAGGCCTAGGCACGACTCATGAGTCGTGCCTGTGCCGGGTCTCAATTTTGAGCCCAACGTGCCTAGGCCCGGCCCGCGGCTCGTCCAGCACAACACACAACCCCGGAATGGCACGCAGGCACGCAAGGTCCGGTACGTGTGGCCCGTGCCAGCCCAGCTAGTCCAATCCGGCTAATTATGCCAAATTCAAGCCGAAAATAGATGTTTTGGTCAGAATCTGACCAAAACTAAGCCTTTTTCCACAATAATGACTAGTTTTGGCCTGCTTTTTTATTAAAAAATATTTTGATCAAACTTGTTAAAAGTAAAAAAAAAAAACAAAATATATAAGTTTAAAAATATAAAACTTATAAAAAATTATAAATAATATAAATTTAAACTTATGAAAACTTGTAAGAACATAACAAAATTATAA
>JAUPMG010307084.1:0-16466 GCA_031762675.1 Pachysandra terminalis
CTCTCTCTCTCTCTCTCACTGTTTTTCTATTTTCTGTTTTCTTTTCTTCTGTTTTTCTGTTTTTTTTTTTCTTCTGTGAACACCTTCTCGGCTGCCCTTTTTTTCTGTTTTTCTTTTTAGTTTTTGTTTTTCTGTTTCTTATATGTATATAAGTTATTTATCAACGCTTTCTTTTTTTAAAAAAATGTACCCTAGGCGAGCGCCTAGGCGCCTAGGCGATGGCCAGGTCTGTCGCCTGGGCTCGCCTAGGCGTTTTGATAACCTTGGTCTTAGGGGATTATTTGGTTTTTGGGTTTTCCACTGTATTATACTCTCTTATTGTATAGTTTTGGCCTTCGGGTTATTTTAATTGAATTCTAACTTTTACTGATAAAAAAAAAATTGCTGAATCTGAATAGTATGGAGGACAATTTTGAATAGTTGGCCAGAGGGTTCGATAAACAGATGGGGATTCTTAATTCTCTCCAATGTTGTCTTCTTTCCATAGATGTCGAGAATCTCGACCAAGCGACTATTAATGGAAAAAAGACTCTTTAGAAAGAAAAAGAGAAGGCTCTTTAGAAAGAAAAAGAATAACAATCGAGTTTCTCCCTCAATTAGACATCTGAAACCTAAGTTCAAGTTGATTCGTCAAAAGAAGTAGCGGTCAAGGAAAAATGCAGTTAAGAACTTGTTCACGTCCACGGGTAGCAACAATCAGATTTTGGTTAAGCTCTTTACCAACAAATGTGAGGCTGAAATTTTTGCTAAGATTCTTCATTGTATTCCAGTATTGGACGAGAAACTCTCAAGAATGCAACCATTTCGAATTACTGTTTGGGATCCTGGAGGACTTCCACTTCTGGCCTTGAGGACAAGGTCATTCCAAGAGGAAAGGAATGTTACATGCCTTAAAAAGGGTGTTTACAATTTAAGGAGTTTAGTATGTTTATCTTATTAATATTATGTGTTTATGTGTGAGTTGTACTCTTGTATTATCAAATAGGTTCTGGATAATGTTTAGGAATCTAGTTCATGGGTTGTGGAGAGTAGTTTAGTTATTAATTAGTTATTTATCATTAGGTTGTTGTGGTCAGCTACTTCTCCTATTAGAAAGTTAGTTAGTTATAAGAGTCTTTTATATATATATATATATATATATTTATTTATATATATGTTTGTATAATTGAAGCTTATCAAGAAGAAGATTCTTAACAAAACTTCATTGAAGTTTTAGGAGAGTTTTGGTTCATCTCGAATTGAGCCAATTGGATGTTTGGTTGCCTCGAATCAACCTTCTCCCCTCTTTTCCCTCTTTTTATTTGACTTATTTTGTTACGACCAATTAGGCACGCAACATATATACTTTTGTTGGTTCATTTTCGTGATTTATCTTTTGCAACTTCATTTCAAGTTTGGTGTCACCCTCCTGTTTTCTCCTATTTGTTCAGTCATGGCATCTGTTTTAAGGTAATGGGAGTGGGGATGAGTGCATATAGTCAGAAATATTGTGAGAGTGAAATTCGGAACTTTTGAACGTTGAAATAAGAGGAAAATGTTCCTGATGGGTTGCTCCTTCACTTTGTATTCCAAGAAACTTGTTGTATAAGAGTTCGGTAAAATGAATTGTAACAGTCAAAAATTTGCTTCAATTCTATTGGTTGCTTGATTACTCTTGATTAGCATATTTATTGCTTAGTGATGTGTATACTTGCATCCATTCCAGTTGGCTGACTGATTTAGCTGAATGTTCTTTTCCTAAGGTTTGTGTAAAGATGCATCCAACTCCTATATGTATATTTGCAACTGAAACTTGTACCTAAACCTATGATGGGCCTATACTAGAATTGGATACAAGTTATGTTCTTCATGTGATGCTTTGATGAAGCAATCAATGGGTTGCATTGATTGATGCTGAATTAGTTGTCATGATTTATCATTTTTCTGCATTGCTCTGCAACAGTCTTGAGGGTTGGATTGTTTCTCTGTTTTTTTTCTTTTTTAAAGGACAAGTTCTATTTTCTGTAAAATGATGGCAGTGTTTTAAATTTCGGCTGCATGTCGCGACATACCGCCGGAATTTCGCCATTTCCATGGCCTCCAACACAAAATATGAAGGGAAATCGTTGATTTCCCTTTTCTCCACTATGTTGTCGAAATTTTGGTAGCATTTCGTGAAATGTTGCTCCATGTCGCTAAAATATTGGTAACATGGTGGAAGTTTTGTGAGATTTACTAAAGTTTGCTGTATAAAAGGATATTTCGAGAGAAATGGTGCCATATTTCGACAACATTTCTGTACTTCTCCATTTTCCTTCCTTGTTCAAGCCTAAGCATTCTACAAATTTCCATTTTTATGATTTTAACCTCATAAACTTATCCAAATCATGTGAAATTAATATTTGTAACGATACTCATTCTATCGATGGGTTTCGTTATTTATTTTTCGCAAAAAGTAATATTTATTAATTTTATAGTTTGAAAAATTAATAAAAAATATGAATAATTATAGAAAAATCAATATGCTATGCAGAATGGAAACCTAATTAGAAAATTTAATATGAAAAGTTAATTAATATAGCCAATTACATATTCAATATGAAAAGTTAATATGAAAATTTAATATGAAAAGTTCATGTATTTGGAAACTAATTAACTATAAAATCCTTTCTTAATGTATATAATAAAAAATATTAAATATACTTCAAATTATTAAGAGTTTTTAAAAATTGTTTAAGAATAAAAAACATTAGAAAAAGTAAATGGCCCGTTACTCATCAAAGTTCATTTCTTAATTTAAATAACAATAAAAATATTAAAGATTATAAAAAATTATTTAATAATAAAAGAATGTTAGAAAGGGTTAATCCAAGTGATTGGCCATTGATTAACTATATCTTCGTTTCTTAGCTTAAAAATAATAAAAAAGAAAAAGATATTAAGAATTAGTAATCTTTGTGGATGTGATGTACCCTTTTATATAGATAATTGGATTCTACTAGACATTTTTTATGTTTTATGGAATTCTTTACTTCCGTTGTCATTTCAATTTTGTATTTCTTTGTTCTATGTTGTTGGGATTTGGTCATATTAGCGTAAATATATGCAATATGAATCTATATTGTCATATTTTGGGTTATTTCCATGTCATTATCTCTTATTTAGACCTCTATAAAATTTCACACTAAAAGCATATTTTTTGCAATAGTTCCCCTACACTATACACAACCATATTTTCCTACATATGTGTGAATGACTATATATGCATACTTTTTTTTTTTTTAAATATTTTTTTAGGTGTTTTTTCCTTCTAATTTAGACCCCCTAAAGTTTCAAGTCAAAATTCCAATTTTTCCCAATAATTTCTCCAAATTTTCCCAAATTGGCGAAATTTCACTAGAATCCCTTGGTGAAATGGTTGGTGAAATCAAAATTTGAAACCTTGAATGATGGTCCTTCGAAGAAATTGAACAAGGTGTGCTTTGGGAGAATGGAGTTAAAAAAGAAAGTGAAACTAGATCAATTAAGGAGGTTGATGTCAAAGAAGAAGAGAGTCCCATCCAACGTGGTGATATAGAGAAGTGAAAGGCTTTTGAAGAGAAATACAAGCTACCAAGTGCAATCCAGAGTGGAAGGGATCAGTTGTGGATAGGAATCAAGGAAGTTGTGTTTAATTTTTTTTTTTTTTTTGATGAATAATGAAAGATTTTATAAAAAGATAGAGGAGAGAAAGTACAAGGTTTCCACAAGAGGGGAAAACAAAAACAAAAAAAACTACAATACAACACAACACCAACACAGAGCCAAAAGTTTGGCATCCACCAACTCCAACCGTTGAAAATCTACATATGAATTGCGGTCTCCCAACATCTCAAGATATCTAATCTAGGCACATCTTTAAAATCTGGTAAAATGCTTGCCCAAAAAGATTCCTAGCTTTCTATTGATTGAATCAAAACCCCCAAGTTGATGTTCTTGTCTTCGAAAATTCTGCTGTTACTTTCCTTCTAAATCCCCCAAAGAGTAGCAAAAAACACCAATTCATATATGATTTGGCCCCTCTTGCTAAGTGTTGGAAAACTCCATTGAGAGAACTGCAAAAGAACATAGCATGGCCTCACCCAATCGACCCCTATTAATCTAAGAAAATACTTCCATATTTGGTTTGCCCAACAACAACTCACAAACAAATGATCCACAAATTCCCTGGATCCAAGACACATAGGGCACACCTAGGGGGACAAGCACATAAAAGGTCTCCTTCTTTGCATCATGTCCGCAGTGTTTATCCGTTATAAGTGAGTCAACCAAGTAAACGCTTTGACTTTGAGAGGAGTCCTGGTTTTCCATAGTGAGGAGGTGGAAAAAATGGGAGGATTAGGCACCTGATCTGGACGAAGAACAGAACAAAAAGACTTAATAGAGGAGTGACCACTTGGGTCTGGACACCAAATTCTTGAATCCTGGGTATTCACATCAATGACTACATTTTTTAGTAGTTCAAACAAAAAAGCCAACTCATCAATATCAATCAGCCTAGGACCCCGAATGAGAGGAAGATTCCATGAAAGAACCAAAACAGACCAGTTAAGCACTTCAGAAACTAGAGACTCTTTACAAGTAGAGAGACAAAAAATCCTTGGGAATAATTTAGACACTAGAATGGAATCCCCCCACCAATGGTCCAACCAGAAACGAATAAACGACCCTGACCCAACCGAAAATCTCACACATTTTTGGAAAATATGAAATATACTAGAAATAACTTTCCAAGGACTAATCGATCGAATAATAGCTCCATGATCGATATTCCATCCATTTTCATGAGTTCCGTATTTACTGGAAATAACGGATCTCCACAATGAATCTTTCTCAATGCTGAATCTCCAGAGCTATTTTCGGAGAAGAGCTTTGTTTCTGTTTTGAATGTTGCCCAGAGAAAGATCGCCATCTTCCTTTGATTTACAAACTTCTGACCACTTCACTAAATGATCTCTCTTTTTACCTTTCCCATTCACACCCCCCACCATCCCAAAGGAAATCTCTTTGCATTTTTTCAATCTTATCACTCACTTTTTTAGGCATTTTGAAGATAGACATGTAATAGGTTGGTACATTGCTAAGCGAAGCTTGGATGAGGGTAATCCTGCTACCCAAAGAGAGGTAGTTACTTTTCCAAACACTCAACTTTTCATCCATCTTTTCAATGACTGGTTCCCACAATTGACCCCCACGATAACTTCCATCCACGGACATGCCCAAGTATTTCATGGGCCATTCCCCCACTCCACACCCCAACACCTGAGCACACTCATTTTGGAAGCCCTCATCCACATTTATTCCAAACAGGTCACTTTTTTCCAAGTTAACACTAAGCCCCGAAATCATCTCAAAACATCTAAGGATACACTTAGTCCAAAATACAGTGTCCCTTGACACATCTAGAAATAGGATTGTATCATCTGCGAATTGCAAATGGGACAAAGGCACCTTGTCTCTTCCAACCTCAAAGCCTTTCATCTTGCCCGTTTCCTCCGCTCTTTTTAGAAGACCACTCAAAATGTCGCTAACAAGTGTGAATAGAAAAGGAGATAAAGGATCACCTTGATGTAGGCCCTAGACGATGATACTAACCTTGAGATCCCCCCATTTAGACAAAATGAGAAAGTGACATTCTTCAATCATCCTTTGATCAAAGTGCACCATTTGTTCTGGGAATCCTTTCCATCTAAGGACTGAGTCCTCACATACCCATTCAACTCGGTCATAGGCTTTTTCCAGATCTACTTTAAAAGCAAAGCCCGATTCTTTTTTTCTAAGTTTTTCCTCAATGCACTCATTGGCAATCAAAATACTGTTTGTAATTTGTCTGCCTTGGATAAAAGTGCACTGATTCTTTGACACCATCAAACCAACGACGCCTTTCTTTCTGTTTGCCAAAGCTTTGGCAATGATCTTATATACACCGGTTACCAAACTAATAGGTCTGGAATCCTTTACTTTTGAGGTCCCTTTAATCTTGGGAATCAACACTAGAAATGTTGCATTCATGGCTTTGTTAATTATCCCACTTGATTGAAATTCTTTAAAAATCGTCAAAAGGTCCGTTTTAATGATATCCCAACAATCCTGAAAGAAAGCCATTGAAAAGCCATCGGGACCTGGGGCCTTATTTCTATCCATCTCCCAAATCGCCTTTCTGACCTCTTCTTCCTCAAAGTCTTGAACAATATTCTTTGCTTCTCCTGCATCCAGTTTGGGTCCATCAAACATCGGAAGATCAAAATTGTAGACTTATTCAGATTTGTACAGATTTAAGTAAAAGTTAGATAGCTCCTCTTCAATGTCCTTATGATCATCTGACACAACTCCATTAATCGCCAAAGACACCATGTCAATCTTCTTACTCCTGAAATTCGCCATCTTATGAAAGAATTTTGTATTTCCATCCTTCAACCATTTCACCTTTGACTTTGACTCCAAAACACTTCCTCTTGTTTCAACAATTCTTCCATCTCTACTTTCAATATCCTCCTATTCTCTCTTTCACTTTGATCAAGAATCCTAGTTTCCTCCATTTTGTTGATTTTCTGGATCCATTCCAAAATGTCATTTTTCTTTTCCGGTAGCCATCCAAACACCTCTTTATTCCATGTTTTGATCATCTCTTTCAATCCTCTCAATTACTTTAGGAATTTAAATCCTTCCCATCCTGGCATTACATCTTTCAAATTTCTCCACTTTTTCACTTCTTGCTTAAATTTTGGGTGGAGGAGCCACATATTTTCGTACAGATTTCTTGTGTGCTAGTCGCCCTGGTGTTGCTCATGTGCCTATGATCCGTTGAAGTGGATTTTGTGAGTGAATCCATTGCCCGCGAATCCGTAGATGAAACATAACTCACCAGCTTTATTTCTGAACCCTTGTCTCAATTTCTTCACGTCTGAGCGAATTATTAGCACAGCCTCCCTTTATTTGATCAGTCGTACCGCCTTCATCGTCGCCCAAAGACTAAGATGTGGGAGAAGTAGAACGCTCAGTGGCCTTAGGGCAAGACCCACCTTTGGGAGTATCTGCCGGGCATGTGTTTTCCTTTGTTGAAGCCCCTTTGATGGAGGAAATGGACGAAGATTTCTGCTGAACACTTTCAATCCCTCCTTGAAGTAATATTAGGTTTTCAAACATATTTTTTTACTTCTTCTTTCACTAGCATACATATTTCTTCTGTTCCCATCCATTTTCTGACGCTCTCGTCGCCACTTTTTTTCGATTTTGACGCTCGGCCTCTTCTGCTATCTCTGGAGCGTCGTCGTCCTCTTCCTAAGGAAGAAGACGACCCCCTAGGGCCTAAAGAGTCAGATCTGGCCCACGAAGGCCCAAGATCGTCCTCCTCAGTAGGTCCTCTAATCCTCTCAAGGCCTGTAACTCCCTCACCCCTGGAAACACCTTGGCCTAAAGGCCCACCATTTTGGGCCCGAAGACTTGGCCCAATCCCATCTAAATTACTTCCCGCCCATTGAGATTCAATTAAGTTTGAATTTGAATCTCGGTCAACACCCCCAGTCAAATAGGCGGGCCCACCACCTGCCTTGTCTCCCACTAACGCCCCCACCTCCACTCGCGATTGAACATGTGGCGCACTATTCCGAGCATCTTCTCCGAATAGAGCTGTCGGAAGAATACCTGAACTTGCCGGAAGTTTTGTGGGAAAATAATTGAAGGTTTCAAAACTGCTGGATCCATGCCACATCACCTGATTTCTCGGAATTTTCCTGAAAATCTTCTCCTTAACTTGAACTTCAGTTCTTCCCAGCCCATTTTCCATAAGATCCACCTCTCCAATGTCGACTAAACCACCACACATCTCCCTAATATTTCATAGTGTTTCAATGGCAAAAAGCTGTGCCAGGATTCCTTCTACCACCAACCAGATCCCCTCGTTCACTACCGGCCCGACCTACTTTCCCTCTCTTAAAAGGCCATCTAGAGAGGGCTATCTCCATTCCTCTATCAATGTTAATAGAGCCCTGATTCAGCAAGTTTCTTGCATCTTCTTCAGATTTTGTGAACACAGTTGCTTTTTTTATTTCCATTAATACCTATAAATTCTCCCAGTTCAACATTGTTAAAGTCCTTTTTTAGAACATCCACAACACCAGACCAGTCTCTACATGTAGATGAAGCCAAGCATTGAATCGCGAATGCCCATTTCGTAGAAACCGGGCAAATCTTTGTGAGTGGAACGTTTCTCAAACTTGAAATCCCACCTGTTACCTTATTCTTGACCTTGACCACCATCTCTTTGAAACTAAGGATTTTATTTTCATTCCTTCTCAACATTGGTACCGTCGACATTTCCGTGTTAAGATTTGCAGCTGTATGCGTTCTAAAGATCTCACGATGCATTGAGATAAGGTAGTTCCATCCATGGTGATTCTCTTTAGGTAAAAAAATCATGCAATGCCTCATTTCATTTCTGATAGAAGTGATTTTGAGAAATTCACCTCTAGGGTTATTTTTACACTCAAACAATAAAACCCTATCAGCAACCCTAGAGGAGGCTAAAAATCTGTTTGATGATGCTCACCAAAATCAAGGCAATTGGGATACTTTCTAAATTCATGAAGATCTGGCCCAAGGTGGAAAGGCTGGATTGTGTCCTAAACACGCTCGAATGCCCTTTCCCAAATTTTAGAAAACATTCTACATCATGAGGCTCCATCTATATTGCATGTTCTATTTGCAAATTATACACTTATTTTTGGTGACAGGCTAACAGCCCCATTCCAATTAGAATAGTTAGATGCATACTTTGTTGCTGTGGGTTGGTGTCTGGATTGAGGATTGATTTCTCAATGAGAGCTTTCAGGGTGGCTGAGGTGGCAATCTAAGCCACTTAAAAGTGAATTTGGTCCAAAATATGTTCAAATTATTATAATATACCAACTTACATGCCAGTTTGGTAGGTTCATTACTTTGCCCATTCTGGCCAAGCTAACTTGGAAGGTTCAGTCCCTTAAGATATTGGAATTTTTCTTATGGTTAGTCTTTGGAAAAAAAGTCTAGTGTTTGACCATCTTATTTATGGAAATGAGGAATTGTTTTTTATTTATGAAGATATTTCTTGGGAATTGGGTTAAGGTGCGACGTATTAATTTCCGGTTATACTTCTAAAGAACCAAGAAGTCCCATCCTACTGTTTTCAGAAGATGACACAGACACTCTGAAATGTTTGAACTGTTGAGTCAATCTGTTCAGTGCTTGTGGTTATATACTTACACGCTCTTTCCAATTCGAATAATCTGGGTCTTTCTTGTCCTCCCCCCCAATTCCCAATGATAAAATATGGCAATATAATCAAGATCTTGGAGCCTCTTATTTTGCAAGGTCATTGAGTGAGATGTTCACATCTGGAGCCATCTTCCTGATGTTCTTGATATTGTGAGAAAGCACTCAAGCTCCTTTATTTGCACTAGATGCTCACTTAATCACTCAGCAGGCTCATTTTTTTTGTTTTTTGCTTTTCTCTCTGAATTGTGGACATTAGTAACTTGCATTAATGTATGGCATGTACAGCAATATATTCTTGCATCAGTTGAACTGTTGCATTTATCTCCTATATTTCAGTTTGTCATCTTTACTTCTTTTCTTGTTGCGTCAGTAATGCATGCCAGTATTCCAAACTCCATCCTTGCTCACAAGTTTGATTACATTACATGTTTCCTCATAGTTCTGCAGATTGATGTGTCAGTTTGTGCTTGATGTAATTCGGTAATGAACTCAATGAATTTTGCTCAAATATTATGAAAGTTGAGTGACTTCTGTTATTTGATTTCTGTTACAGGATTCTTTGGCCTTATTTGCAATATCATGGAGCTTATGACACCCTAGAACATCAATTGATTATAATGATAGTAAAGGGTTGTTGATTGAAAAATGGGGCTTATTGTGCCCTTAGTTTGGTTTCACTTGTTCTGGTTTCAGCTATTCTTTTCTGATATTGTTACAAGTTTTGGAGGATGTTGGAGTTCTGTACGGTGGGATTTTGAAGGTTCGAGTTTTGACCTCCTTAGTATCTAGAAGTGCCCAGATTAAAGATGCACGTGCAGGCACATATGTCAGGACAGATTTCAGGGCAGGGACCTAATCAAGCTGGTGCACGGTTGCCGGGCCTACCTCAGCAAAATGGAGGTCCTTTACCTTCCCAAATACAAAATCTAAATATGGATCCTGAACTTATTTCAGCACGCTTTGCAATGCAAAAGAAAATGTAAGATTTCTTGTTGATTATTTGTTTGTTCAATAGAGATTTGATCTCACTGTGTCATGTATGCTTCTTGCGTTTAAATGTTTCTATGCATATTGAAAGTGCTTTGCCAATGGTATACCTGCTGAACGAATGATGGCAAGTCAGCAGCTCGTGGACAAACTTTAGTTGATTATATTTTGTGGATGTGCACGTTTTGCTGTGTATATCTCTTTGGTATCATGATGCATTTTTTTTTTTGTTACTGTTATTTCTTCCCAGGCTGTTCTTTAAAAATATTGAAACTAACTAATCCAATCACATACATATGTCTGTTATGTAAATATTAGGCGAAAGGTATTCTGGTTTGCCTCACCATGTTTTGTTACCTGGTGAAACATGTTTTTTCTATTATGGAGCTATAATGTGGCCAATCCAGACCATCCACATGGTAGGGGATTCTCTAACAAGGTTTAAAGTAATGGTATTGGTAACTGTATCTCTCGTCTCTGATACCGATCCAATCCGTATGGGTATCGAACTGGATCGGCCTGAGACATTGGGTGGAATCAAGGGCTTTTCATGTACCGGCCGATATTTACCTGTTGTATGTCTCGGCCTGGTTCAGTCCAATACTAATTCGGATTGGCTGATCCATGTCGTTATCAGATGATACTTTAAAACATGAACTCTAGATAGGCCATGTAGACACTGTTTCAACCTATGTAAGCCCCTTTAATACATAGTAGCACGTGTAACAGCAAGCATCAGATTTTTTTAGTATCTTTAAGTTTTATGCAGGAAAGACCTTAGATTTAGGAGGGCCTTTTTACAATGTAGCGAATGTGTTTGGAGCTGAAATTTAGTATGTGAGGTGGGGTCAATCAAAAGTACACATGGACAAGATGGGTTCTCCATCTTGGCTAGAGAGGAATAGAGAATATTTGATGATCGGAAGGTTTCTCCGCAGTCCATCATCGATTCTATTATATACTTGGTCGGTTCATGGATGGTGGTATTACCAGATTTCAGAGGGATATCCATATCGGATTTGATGAGAGGTTGGTGTGATGTTTGCCATTCTTCTATTAGCAGGTTGCAGGTTAATGCAGTATGGTCTCCCCCTCACCAGGGCTTTATTAAACTAAATTTTGATGGATCCTCGATTGGCAATCCAGGTCCATTTGGTGCAGGTGTCAGTTTTAGAGATCATCTTGGACACATTTTGCATGTTTTCTCAGTTCCAATTGGTGAGGGAGACTCGACATGTGCTAAGCTACAGGCCTTAATTACCGGCAAGGTTTTAAATTTTGATTTCGCCTGGGGGGGCATAGCGAAATTTTGCCAATATTTCGTCCAAATTTTGCTAAATTTCGGCGAAATTTCGCTAGGTCACAGAATGAAAAATAGCGACATTTCGGCGGATGCCGGTGGAATTTAAAACCTTGATTACCGGCTTGAGGGAGGTTAGGGCACAAGGTTTTGATTGGTTAGAGGTGGAGGGGGATTCCACATCCGTGATCACATGGATGGAGGCCACCGGGAGTTGTCTATGGAGGTTCATACATTTGGTCTGGCTAGCTCGTTTGTTGAGCTTGCGTTCGAACATCTTCTTCAAATAGATACCTAGGAAGGCAAACGAGCTAGCGGATAGGCTTGCCAGTGGTTGTGTTGCTAGGTCAGAGTTGTATTTAGGGGCCCCATTTGGGGGACTGTTTGAGGGGATTGGCGATGTATTGTTGTAGCACAAAGTTGTTTGTACTATGTAGTTGTAGGTAGAGTTCTCTTGTTGTCCATCTCGGACAGCTAGCTCTTGTTTTGGTGCATGTCTGTACTTCTTTTTCCTATCCAATTTATAATATTATCTCGTTAACTATCAAAAAAAAAAAAAAAAAAGATCGGTTCTCCAAATAAACTGTGACGTGTGAAATCCGAGCCTCCCCATGTTTCTACATTTAGATTATTTCACCGGACAATCCCAACCCATATATATGTGTGCGTGTATGTATGTGGGTATCATGGTTTTAAATTTCGCCAAAATGCCCCCCAGTGAAACGAAATGCAGAGGGAATTCGCTGAATTTCCCCTTTTTTCAAAATTTCAGCGAAGTAAAGTGAAATTCTGGCGAAATATAGCGAAATATGGCGAAACAATTTCCCCAACCTGGCCAAATTTTCTGCTAGGTCGGCAAAATTTCATGAAATTTTGCCAGAAAAAATCTGGCAAAATGTCGGGCGATATCGAAATTTAAAACCTTGGTATGTATGTATGTACAGCATAAGACTGGACAAGTAGTTTCCACAAAAGGATCATCAATACCAAACAAATTCTCTTGCATTAATACTAATACATACAGACAAATTCATTGATACTTTGTTACTTCTTTCAGAAGAAACCGATAAATGATAATTTTTTAATCTGGTAAAAAGTGTCAATACTATATATTCAAGTATAGAAGTAATGGGCAAAGCCCTATGTACATGAAAAGTATACAGATGCTAGCTGACAAGGGGACCTTCTTATTGACCTGGTTAATGATGTACTTGGCTCATTTCTTAGCTTTGCTGATTAGAGTGGATTGCTAAGAGGTTTTGTAGTGGGGACTGAGAGAGTAGTGGTGAATGGTGATGTGGAACAGTTCAGCAAGCCTAGCCCAATTATTAACATATTTTGGCCCAAACATGTCTAGTTGGGCCAACTTGTGGATCATCCCATATGTCAGCCCATATGCCATACCCATTAGTTGGACAACCTGTGGATATTCCACTTTACCCATGGATCACTATTAGACCTATTTAGTTAGTGATAAGTTGATATGGATTGTGTTAGATTAGGTTTATCTAGTTAATAAGAGATTGCTATTCTTTAGTGTATTCTTCTTTAAGAATTTTAGTCCAAGTTGGAAGGTTTTTCTATTTAAAGTCGTTTACATATAATTTTGATACCTAGTTTCCTTTCCTTCTATATATATGTGAATGAGTTCTCTATTTGGAGTAAATAGGGAACCCTCCCTATTTGCACCTCAATGTGCCAACAAATGGAACCTTTTTCGGCCCATCAAATTGATGTCACTAATATTTTTGCATGGTGAATCTTCATAAAAATCAGCCTGATTGGACACCTGTAGGAACATGATCAGGCTCTAAATGTTCTGCCACATAAAAAACATTAGTGTGATACTTTAGCAAATGGCATGCCCATCAATTTAAGGGCTTGGGCTGATGGCTGCAAGTGTCCAATTGGGCTATTTTTTGCACGGAGGCTTGCTGTGCAGAAACATTAATAAGAGTTTATTTTTTACTTTTTAATGTGTCCAAACAAGTGTCACTTGTTGGCACATCGAGGAGCAAATGGGGAGGGTTCCTTATATGCTACAAAAAGAGAATTCATTCTCTCTCTCTCTCTCTCTCTCTCTCTCTCTCTCTCGTTTTATATACAAACATATACATTTATACGCTTGCATATATCTATCTATATATATGTATGTATGTATGTATGTATCATATTCTTTATTTTGAGTCAGATGAAGCATGTCGTACTTAAAAACTACAACTTGATTTCTTATTTTTGTACTTGCATTAAGCTAAGCTTGATTTTTTTTCATCATATAGTACATTTGCTTATAATTAGTATGAATTATGTATTGGTTTTAAACCTTTCCATTTTTTCAGTCTCGAAAGGATGCAGCAGCAGCAAACATTTCCTGAAATGCAGCCAAGGATGAGTGATATTGTAAGGCGTCTGGAGGAGATTCTATTCAAAAGTGCTGCCTCAAAGGTTTCTTCTGTGTATCTTGTACTCCTTGATGCAGGAAAAGCATCTTGTGATGTCACTATATGTCATTTGTCTCTGAAACAAAAATTCATCTTCATCATTGTTGATCGTGGAATTAGAATTCGTTGTATTTTTATAGTTTGTTTATATGAAAAAAAGAATAATAAACAACAAAAATGGCTGTTACCTTTTATGCCTTTATCATTTTTTTATCATATTGTTGGTGGTGGCCAACAAAATGCAAATGTTCATATTTGTGCATTTTGGGGTTTTCTCATTGTCACTCTACCCATTTAACTTTACATTCACAAAGCAAATTTCATATTTCCTGACATGCTCTTCTGTCTGTAGGAGGAGTATACAAACATGGATACCTTTGAACACCGTTTACAAACTTTGATCAAGCATTTACCTTCTCGTAATCACAGTCAACAGCCATCCCACCTTCTTTCTTCTTCCTCATCCATTAGTACTATGATCCCAACCCCTGGTATGCCACATAATGGAAACTCAAGCACAACGATTACATCTTCTGTGGACAATTATATGATTGCTACTGGTGGGTGTAATAATAGCATAGCAGCCACCACTGTCAACACGGGGAGCTTGTTACCAACTGCTAATGGGTGTGCTAGTGGCATACATGGTAGTTCCTTCAATGCATCTGATGGTAATTTTAACTGCATAGCATAGATATCAATGTCATTAACCTTGCGTCTTCAGTCAAACTTGACAGTTTTTCTTTTTTTGCAGGAATCTTACCCAACGGGTATCAACAATCGCCTTCTAATATCTCTGTAGGTTCTGCTGCAAACAACTTGGTGTCATCAATGGGTGTGCAGAGAATGGCAAACCAAATGATTCCTACCCCTGGATTTAGTAATACTCAGTCTTCCATGAATTCTGAATCAGCAAATCACGGTGGTGGTTTTTCCAGTGTTGAATCTGCAATGGTATCACAGCCCCAGCAACACAAGCAGTATGTTGGTGGTCATAACAGCCGTATACTACAGAAATTTGGCAGTCAAATAGGAATGGGAATGAGATCTAACTTGCAGCAGAAATCTTCCACTTATGGGTTTTCTAATGGGTCTCTGAATGGTGGATTAGGTCTGATTGGGAACAATGTACAAGTGGTAAATGGAGCTGCTGCCTCTGAGGGCTATCTGACTGCCTCGTCCAATGGCAATTCACTCAATCTTATGCAGCAGCACTTTGATCCTCAACGCCAGCAACAATTAATGAAGAGTAATTTAGCTAGCTCATTCTCTCTCTCTCTCTCTCTCTCTCTCTCTCTCTCTCAAATTTTGATTCAACTTATGTGAGCGTAATAGTTCCTGAAAAACCTGAGTATGCTCTCTTTTTGGTCGTCTGAACTGCAGCATTGTCACAGCAAATGATTCCTTCTGTTGGTGATGGATGTGGGGTGGGATCTATTGATCTGTCTGGGTCAGGAAACTTCTATAGTCCTGCTGTTGGATCTACGTTGAACAATCAGAATATGAATCCAGTGAGCTTGCAGGTAAAAACAAAAATCAATCCTATGATAGCCAATCAACCTAATATGCAGTCAATTCAGCAGAGAGCACACATAAAGCCTCAGCCAGTAGACCAGTTACCAAATATGAATTTCCAATCACCCCATGCAACTCGGGAGCATTTGTTACAATCTGATCAACAACTGCAAAAGTTTCAGCAGCAGCAATTCCCGCAACCTTCTCATCAGCTCCAACAACAATTTGTTCAACTTCAACATCAACAAAGACAACAAAGTCAGCAGCAACTTTTGTTAAAGAATGATGTTTTTAGTCAGTCTCAACTGGCATCCAGCATCGGCGATCAAGTGAGGCCTGAGCATGGACCCCATAACGAAGCTTCACATGCTCAAGTTTCTGAACAATTTCATTTTTCTGAGTTGCAGAAGCAATTCCAGCCGAACAGTGCTACTGAAGACCATCTTGGAGGTGTTCAGTTGCTCTCTAGTCCATCTGGACAACAAGATTTTTGCTCATCAATATCCCAAAATTCACAGCAGATGCAACATTTATTGCATCCACAGCAGCTGGTTTCCGAGTCTCAGAATGATTTTAGTTGCCTTCCGGCGGGAGCACAACCAGATGCACTACGGCAAGGCCAATGGCATCCCCAATCACAAGACAAGTCTCACATGCTAGGCTCAATGTCACACGAGCAGCACATCCAAGAGGAATTTCGTCAACGGATAACAGGGAAAAATGAGGCACAACGTCCTCATTTATCCCCAGAAGGATCTATTAATAGTCAAACTACTGCTTCTAGAAGCATTGCAGTGCGGCCAACTTCGGGTGGTGCAGCTTGTAGACCTGGAAATGCCAACCGAGCTCTGCAGTGGAAGTATCAACAGAGGTGGCTGTTGTTCTTGTGCCATGCCCGTCGATGTATAGCTCCAGAAGGGAAATGCCAAGAGGTCAACTGCATAACTGTACAG
>JAUPMG010307095.1:0-16466 GCA_031762675.1 Pachysandra terminalis
TTTTATCACATTTGGACCCTTGAATATGAAGTTAATATGGATCCAGACTTTAAAATCCAAGTTGGGCTTATGTCCATCCTTGTATTAGTTTGGATTTTAGTAATATGGTGAAAAGAATCTTGTTTTGCCACACCAGAATTAGTTGCTTAGTGAGACATGGCTATCTCTACCTCATGGTGCATGATGTGGCGAATCTGAAGTCCACTTGACAGGGGGCTCTCTTGATGGGCAACATGTACAATATTTCAATGCACTTAAGCCTTGTTAATAGTTTTCTAACAGATTTTGTCTTGTGTAACAGCAGATATTTGAATTTGTTAAATATTTTGAAATTCTGTACAAGAAAGATGCTAGATTTTGGATATGTCTCTTTGCCGTATGACAAATGTTTGGGGCTGAAACTTAGTGCTTATGGTGGGGCTAACTAAAGTATATGTGGACGAGTGGTTTTTCCCGACTAAGTTGCCATGTGTGAAGTCTGTGTCTCACCAGGTTTCCAAGTCTGGAGTATTTCATCAGACAACCTGGCTTCTAATGACATGTGATTTCATGTTTGATTGACACATATATCGTTACTAATGATGTTTTTTTTTTGGTGCGGTACGCTTAATGATTAATTCTTAAAGAGCCATATTTTCTTTACATTTTTACAATACAACAATGAATGTCTTGTCTCAACTAGTTGTGTCAGCCAATAGGAGTCCTATTCTGTCATCCTAAACTGTCAGGGACTATATCTTCAGTCAGATTGTGTTGCCACAAATCTTTTTTTTTTTTTGCTACATATTATGTATATTATTATTTTTAGCCTTTAGGTTAGATTTGATCCATCTTCTTGTTTATATGGAATCTAGACTATTTATAGTTTTGTTTCATTCTAAAATGGATCAGATACGGACCCAAGTTCTAGGATCTGAATAGATCCCAATGCAGTCTTGTTAGGTATATCCAGATTCAGCATGTATCTGGATTTACATTTACCTGCTCTAGATCCGATCTGTACCATGTCCTCTCAGGCACGGATATGTAGTGCCAGGCATCATGATTCTGACTACCTCATGCACTAAAGATTCTCTGTTCTTTTGCACATTTAGATTATTACCTTTGATGTGATTTTAGATTGTGTAATTGACATGGATTACTTGGTATTGTTATACAAAATTCTTGAAACAGTTGTTAAAATTTAGATGTATTATAAACTAAGTTTTTTGAATGCGAATGTATCTTTTTGTCCGTCATGGAGTTGGGCATGCAGTTTTTTTCAGAAAATGAATTGTAATGGGTAAATAGTTTTCAGTACATACTTACATTCCAGATTACGAGTGATAGCAATATTTGTGGTTCATGCAGATGCAGCTAAGCTTTGAATAGTTAAAGTGGGTTGATGGTTTATTTTAGTTACAGTCTCAGCTTGTGCATAATTTGGAATTTTAATTATTTAATAATAAAAATTGCCTTAATAGTGGCGGTCCGCAACATGATTTCTTTTATGCCATTCCGGCTTGTCAAAAACCATTAGCTCCACTCAAATATGGTTCATTTTAAAATGGATCAGATAGGAAACCAAGTTCTAGGATCGTTTGCTGCATTATATTTTTTGCTACATATTAATTTTATTATTATTTTTATCCTTTGGGGTAGATTTGATCCATTTTCTTGTTTATATGGAATCTGAACTATATAGTTTGGTTCATTCTAAAGTGCATCAGATATGGACCCAAGTTCTAGGATCTGAATGGATCCCAATTGAAATCTTGTAAGGAATGTCCAGATTTGGACATGTATCTGGATTTAACTGTAACTGCTCTAGATCCAATCTGTTCCATGTCCTATCCGGCATGGTTATGTAGTGCTGGGCGTAACGATTCTGACAACCTTATGCACTAAATATTCTCTGTTCTTTTGTGCATTTGGATTATTGCTTTTGATGTGATTTCAGATTGTATTAGTGACATGGATAACTTGGTAGTGTTATACAACTTTCTTGAAAAATTGTTAAGATTTCTGAATGCGAATATATGTGCTTGTCTGTAATGAAGTGTTTTTTGAGAAAATGAAGTGTACCGGATATATAGCTATCAATATAAGCATACATTTGAATGTACGAGTGACAGCATGATTTGTGGTTCATTCGGATGCAGCTGGGATTTCAATAGTTAAAGCTGATTGATGGATTATTTTAGTTGTAGTCTCAGTTTATGCTTAATTCCAAATTTTAAGTATTTAATAAAATCTGCTTTACCTTAATTAGTTCTTTTAGTTGTTTTTTTAACCTTCCAAAAAAAAAACACGGTTTCCTTTCTGCCATTCTGGCTTGTCAAAAACCATTAGCTTCAATTAGATTATGTTCCTTGCAAGTCTTTTCTTACCGGGAACTTCCAGGTCATTTTCTGCTGGCCTATAGCAGCAGCACAATTTCTGTCTTTCCATGCATCTTGTCAAAAACCATAGCTTCAATTAGATTATGTGCTTTCAGTTATTTTCTAACTGACACCTTCCAGGTCTCTTCTCTCTTCCAATTCCCCTTTTGGATCCTTTGATTTGCACTTTTATAGTTTGCACTTTCTCAGGGGGCATAGATAATAGAAAGCTGAAGAACCTCAAATAATTGTTGTGGGTTTCTAAAGGATCTTTGGAGATAGATTGGGGCCAGAGAATCCATGGAGTTGTTTCATTTGTTTTAAGTATGAGACTTTAGATCCTTTTGGTGTCTTTTTAGGTTAAGCGTTGGAAGAAATAACCCACAAACAGACTATCTTTATGAATTGTTGATTTCTGTTATTTTTTTTTTTCTGTCAAATCTTGTTTTGTTTGTTCTATCCTTGGTTTTAAATTCCTAGAAGTAATTGAAGCCATCCCAAAAAAATTATCGTATTTGAAAGGCATCACAATGTTGCTTACATCAATATTTCCATTATCTAGAAGCCTGCCTATATATATTTTATGGAAAAAAAATCAGAAAACGAAATTTCCCTCTTAATATCTTTATTTAAGGGTTTTAAACTTTCCTCGAAATCAAAATTCAAAACCTTTGGTTATCTGGTATAAAGGTTGAGCAGTAATGGAGTAACAAGGTGGCTACCCCCAATTCGTAGATAGCCCAATAGATTGATAACTTGTGGCAGTAAAACTGGTCTGTTACAATCATTTTCTAGTGGACAACTTCAACAGGTTTTTCATTTTGAATTATTGTTTAGTCTGATTTTATTGGGCTTGGCTAACAGATTTGTTGCCTGAGAATTTTCCATAAAGGTTTCAGTAGCTGTAGGGGCTATATAACATAAAAACATGTAACTTGTCAAAGTTAAATATAAATGTAGTTTTTCCTAATATACAATTTAGGTGCCTGTTAATAAAGTAGATGATGAAGAATGCTGATCAGTCATCCATCTCTTCGCATGCAAAAGGAAATGAGATTTCCCATGAATTATGACTCCCACCTGGTGGTAAGTTTATCATGGTTATCCCAATAAATTCTTTTGGAATTAAAGGGGAGTGAGGGAAGAAGGGCATATTCAATGAATAATTCTAATAAGCTTGTTATCTCATTTGCATGCAGAACAAAATAAGAATGTCATGAATTATGACATCCCACTTGGTGAGAAGGATATGATAGTTACTTCCTGTAAACTCTTTGTGAATTGAGTGGCAAGGAACTAAGAAGGCTTTGATTCTATCCATAACATTTCCTTGTATTCCAAATACTTTAGGTGATGGAAAAGGGAAGTAGCGAGCTTCTATTTGGTATTTGCTTGATTGTTGAAAGCCTTGGTTAACCATCATTGAGCTAGTTCAAATAAATTTCCAGCTTATCTTTGTGTTTGGGGAAGAGCTGAAGTCTTGGGATAAATGTTTTTTTTTATGCTTCAGTTCGAATAAGGATTTGAGTCATAAGATCATAGGATTTCTATATACTTGCATCATTTAAAAATATATATAAAAAACCAGAAAATAGAATGTTAAAAGCTGATTATTTTATTATTTTTTTGAATCTTCTAGAGGGATTCATTGGGACCCACTTTATCTGTTTTAATTCACTCTTGTTGGTGACGTGTTTGGTAAAAATCCTTGGGGAGGGCTGAGAAGGTAGGTTTACTGCAGCACTTCGAATAGGGAAGGGTGGTAAGGTCTGGATATCTTATTTTTAGTTTGCTAATGACACATTTTCCTTGACGTAGTGGATAACCAAGTTAATACTATCAAATCAGTTGCTCTGAGATGGTGTTCACTGAGATTCTTGGTTGCAATATTGTGTTTTTGGCCTCTTCAAGACTTTAGGGATATTGCTAGGAGGAAGACCCTAGGAAACTTATGTTCTGGCACCACGTGTGGAAGTTTTTTGAAAATGTTGGCTAGATGAAGAGGTCATATATCTCTTTAAGGGCTAGGATCAATATCATTTTTTGAATCAGATAAAAGAGATCTATATATTATATATTAATGACAAAAGAAACAGAAGTTTAAATAAGAGCGAAGCTCTATGTACACCAAAAATATAAAAAGGATTAGCCAAGACAACGGATTTGCTTTTTGGAGAAGGGAATCAACACGAGTTCCGCTCCTTGGACGATATGAAATTTCTGTCTTTCAGCTCACATAGTAGACAACAAAATGTGCAAATTCGATAATAAAATACTTCTCCTGGAGTTTCTCCATCTCCAACAAGAAAGAGCCTCCTCTTAAGTTCCTCTGCATCAACCAACAATTCATGAATGCCCATTCTTGAAAAGACAACTTAAAATGTAACAAGAGATGGGCCATAAATTTTGCTTCTGCATTGCACAAAACACAGCAATTTGGCAAACTCCAATTCATACTCTTCATTCATCACACAAACCAATCTACAGGCATCATACCCTTAATCCATTACTACTAGATGAGTGGTGGATAGCAAGGATGCTATTGAGTCTAACTCCTGATTGTTGAGGGCCACTTAAAGTTAAATCTCCAGCTGATTCCTCCCTCACCAGATGACATGTAACATTGAATTAAGTGCCTCTATTTGTCACTACCAAAGACAATTCTGAAACCTGCTGGAACCAATTCTCCTGGATGACTACCATATTTGGCCACGATAATCTAACACCAAAGACTTCCTATACCCGTCAAATCTCCATTACCACTTTTCTAGGAGACTAAATTTTTTCCAGGTTACTTATCCCTAAGCTACCCATTCTCTTTGAATCTTCTCTTATGTTTTGCAACTAAGGAAGGGTTCTTCAAATGGGGAGGCGAGCCAAGGAACTCCTAATGAGGGTTATCTTCCCTCCTTTGGAAAGATAATGACTCTTCCAAGTTGCCAACTTCTCTATCCTCTTCACAATAGGATCCCACATTGAAGTAGCTCTATAGCTAGCTCCTATTGGAATGTCCCAAGTACTTAGTAGGAAACATCCTCATTTTACACCCTGAATTAATATGAAGCTGATCCAAATTAACCACTTCGCCTATCCAAAAATCTCATAGTTAGCCAGATTAATCTTCAAGCCAGAACAGACAAGTCGGCGTGGGAGGCAACACATGATGGAAGGGTATCATCAACAAATTGGAGATGGGAGACTTTGGAAGAATATCTATCAGTCGAGAAAGACTCCAAAGGATGTGACTTGTAGACTAGTAGCTCTCTCTAGAAGCCAACTTGGAGCCTCCGTAACCACAAAAAAGGTAACATGGAGAAGGGCCCCTGTTTCAATCCGCTAGTAGATCTGTGGAAACTTGATGAATCCCCGTTAACCAGAACTGAAACGATACAGAGGTACGAGCCCAAATCCAACTTCTCCATGTAACACCAAAATCCATTCATCTCAACATTTAAAACAAGAAATTTCAACAAACATGATCATATGCATTCTCCATATCCAACTTGCAGAAAGCAGATTAACCCAGATTTTGCGGCCTTGATTCTGGAATCAATGCATTCATTGGTTAGCAAACTTCCGTCCAAAATATGCTTGCTTCCACTAACGCACTTCGCAACTGGGATATTATCTTGGATAGCACCTTTCTTAATTTGTTGGCAATTAGCTTTGCTAGGATTTTATAAAAGCTGCTCACCTAACAGGTTTTGAGATTTCTCAAATTGACAGCTCCTTAGGAAAAAGGAAGGTGGCAGTCACACTTGTCTCATCAAATGAAGCACCCTGAAACTTCTCGATTACCTTCATTAAATCCTTTTTAGTATTAACCCATCATTTCTTATAGGTTCTTACGGAAGTTTTTTGCAGCTTTCTTTATATACTCCTTTCTCTCCAACACGATCCCACCCACCTCCAATATTTGAATTTAATTTACACTATTCTGGGAATTGGTCATATAATGAAAGAGTTTTGTGTTCTTGTCCCGACTTTCAACCATACTACCATAGCACTGTGGATTTTTGTATCCGACATTTCGTAATGATGAATAAATGTTTGAATTCTGTCTCAGGGTTTTCCCTATTTGCCCTACCCAACCTCCAGAGAACTTGATTCATCCTTTTTAAATTTTTGTAGGATTTTCTATTTTTTCAAGTCCACCCTACCAAACACCTCTCAAGTGTGTGTGTGTGTGTATTTAATTTTCTCTTTAAGACCTTTTAGCTTCATACAAACGACCCCCCCCTTCCACCACTACCACCACCACCACCACCACCACACCCACACACACAGAAAAGTGGAAACCCTTCCACCATTCTCACACTTCGAGAATAAATGAAGCATCCTCTAGCCATGTAGTTTCGAATCCGAAGTGGGAGGTCTTCCTGAAATCATCCTTGCACTCTTTTAGAATAGGAATTTGATCAATCAAGCGTTCAAGTAAGGTTGATGCTTGCTCTAGAGAGAAAGAAAACCACCGTCCCTCCACACACACAAACACACACACACAAAAAAAAGTGGAGACCATTCCACCATTCTCTTTGAGAATTATTGAAGCATCCTCTAGCCATGTAGTTTCAAATCCGAAGGGGGAGGCCTTCCTGAAATCATCCTTACACTCTTGTAGAATAGGAATTTGATCAATCAAGGGTCCAAGTACGGTTGTTGCTTGCACCAGATAGAAAGCCTCCTCCCAACAAGAAGACACGAGAAACAAATCCAAGTTTGGAAAAACAGGCCTTTCTAGATTATTTGACCTAGAAAAGGTAATATGTGGCACTCAGTTCTTGGTAACAATCTTTAGTGCTCAGATGGGTAGGTCATAAATACATGGGTTAAGGCTCCTTCTAGCCTTGGAAAATGAAAACGCATTTGGGATTGGCTCAGTCTGTTTTTAGAATTAGATCTTGGGGAAATGTATGATGACGAGATATTATTTAGCATTAGGTTTCCTCATACCTTCAACCTGGTTTCTGTATGACTGCTTTTATTATTGATGTTTTTCCTTACTGCAGTCGTCTTGGAAACTTACTCTAGTTAGTGATCCCATCTTGCTAATTTCAAGGAGATAACATTCATCCTCGATTTCCCCAAGAATGTGATCAGTAAGCTTCATTTGGAGGATCATAAGGTATGGTCTCTCGATCCAATAAGGGATTTTCTTCTCTAAATGCTTCTTTTTAAGGTCATCCAATCCAATGTCTTTTTATTTCCCCACTAGACAGGTTTTGGAGCTTGCTGAGTCCCCCTAGATTTAAGGCCTTTCTGTGGATACTGGCTCTTAAAAAGATGAATACCAATTTCATTCTTCAAACTGGATTGAAATTCAAAGTTTTTTCTCCTCGAGTGTTTATGTCAATGACCTTTTTATTCAGAGTGCTATTGCTCAATTTATGTGGTGCTATTGCTCAGTTTTTTCTCCTCAAGTGTTTGTTATGTCAATGACCTTGTTATGTCAGTTACTTTGCTGTTGGAAATTCAGGGTAATTGGGATTAGGGGCAAGGTGATGAACATATTTTTGGTTCATGCATTGCTATTATTTGGATGGCAGGATTTTTGACAAGCATGCTTTATTTGATAACTAACCAACAATTTATATTAATGAGAAAAATGCAAACAGATAGAAAAGCATACAAAAATAGGTTAGGCGCACAAGCTGAACACCATGAACCCAAAGCTAAAATTACAAGAACAGGAAATAATGCAGCACTAATGAGGTACAACCCAACAAGCATGCTTTATTGTCTTGGGGTTGTAGACAATCTGGTTGACTGTAGGCATCAGTTCATGAGGAATTTGGAGATGTTTTGGTTGGTGACATGTTGAGGGGTTGGGGATGTATTTTTTTGAGCAAATTCAGTCTCTCGGTTTAAGCAGATTGGGTGTCCCTGTTTGTTAGGGACTTTGCAATGGAACTTTGATGGATGTTATTTGGGTAATTCATTTCCTTCCTGCGTTGAAGGTGTTTTTCACGATTACAGAGATGCTGTGATTCTCATGTATTTGGAGCTTGTAAGGGAATTCTCGTATCAGCTTAGGGAAGTCCAGAGGCTTATTTTGCTGGATCTTATGGTGGAGGGGTCTCAGCTACAATAGTAACTTGGGTTAGAGATGTTCTTATTGGGTCTTGGAGGGTTTCTAATACAATTAGGTTGGTCAAATCTATTGCCTTAGCAATGAATGTCTTATTCTCTTGGGTGCATAAATGGTGCAAAACTGATTTCTACGCAAAAGACCCAGATAACTTTGCTCACCCTCTTTATGTGTATGTGGAATGTTCTTAAATGATATTTACATTTTCTGCCATTTTTTGTTAAGAAAATAAAATGTATTCAAGAAAATGATGTTCACCGTTTCTCTCAAGAGTTATCCTTGGTTTCAGCTCAAATTGTAGGTTTCTATAAGTTTAAGATTGAAATTAAGTTTCTTGTCAAAAGAGATTCAAACCTAAGATTCAGAATTGTTGTGGTTAGGGTTTGATACTTTGGTTTGGGTTTTAGGAGTTCAGAGGTTTAATAATAAGATTTTAAGAACAGAGCTTGTGTTTTCTGATTTGTCATACTTTTCTCAGTATTATAAGTTCATCCTTGTTGGTATATAAGAAGTATATTAAGTTTTTGGAAGTGTAGCATGCAATATATTTACTCTAGCAGTTTGAATGTGTTGTACTGGTTTGAACATTGTGGACCTTAACCACATATTTATGGATGTATCCTTGATAATTCTCTATTAATAGAATGCAGGTGTCAGGTAGAGGACTTCTATTTTCGTGCTTGAAGTACTTTCCACAAAATTTTCACTTATAGGCTATATGATTTTATTTAGGTGGATCTAAATTATCAAGTTTTATGAGGATTTTTTTATGATAGATCAGTCCTGTTTAATGATCGATGTACACCCTCTGGATTAAACCTACATTTACAGGACAGGGACTTGGGTTATGGTGGCTGTGCACTTTTGATCTGCTAAATGACATATCTTATCAAATGCAGATGGAGAAAGAGCCTTAACCCAGCTCGGAAAAGAGTAGGGAGATGGACTCTGGATGAAGACAAACGCTTGAAAGTAGCTGCAATGCTCTTTGGACCCAAAACCTGGATGAAAATAGCTCAATTTGTACCTGGTCGAACTCAAGTACAATGTAGAGAAAGGTATGATACAGAAACCTCAAATTAAATTTACCCTACTCATTTGATTGAACTTATAAGCTCAGCTGTGGTGGCAGGTGGGTTAATTCTCTTGATCCATCTCTGAAACGGGGAGAATGGACTGAAGAAGAAGATTCTAGATTGAAAGCAGCACTTGCAGAACATGGACATTGCTGGTCTAAGGCTGCGGCATCTGTTCCTCCACGTACCGATAGTCAGTGCAGGAGGTATGCACAGGTTCTATTGATTAAACAAAATGTTTGTATTGGATTTTGTCGTGGAATTGTGCACATCATGCTTAGATCTCTAACCTATTTTGGTTTGATCGTCATGGTAACGTTTCCTCTTCCTCAATTACCAGAAGATGGAAGGTTTTGCTTCCTCATGAAGTTCCTTTGCTCCAAGCAGCTCGGAAGATGCAGAAAACTGTTTTTATATCCAACTTTGTAGATCGGGAGGCTGAGCGACCTGCTCTTGGTCCCAGCGATTTTCTTCCTTTACCAGGGATAAATTCTATTTCTGAACTTGGGAACGGAGTTACTAGTGAGAAAGAAAAGAAAACCTCGCGGTATGTTTTATATCTCTCAATTCTTAGTTTTGTGTTGCATTTATCATATTAATTGTGCTTTTGCTGTTTTGGATGTTTGCAGAGGGAGGTCAAAATCCAAAAAGAGAATAGATCTGACTTACTGGTAAGTTTTGTAGTCTAGCATTTCTTCTTTCCATGACATGCAGTGCTTTCTTTTTAGCTTTCTTTTTTCTTAGTATTCAAAGATGGGAAAGTGAACTGCCTTTTTCTCCAAAACATTTAGTGGTAAATCCAGAATTGTGTGTTTGCTACCATGCCTATGATGTTTTACACCGTCCTTGAACTCACAGCGACGTTACGAAGAAAATTAGCTTGAAGATATCTAGAAAACAAGTTCAAATTTTCCCTGAGGAAGTCCCAAGGATAATCAACGGTGGTGAGGTTGAGACATTTGATAAGGATGATCCCATTTCGAAGAGGAAGAAGAAGGTGCGGAACCCACGTCTGAGGAAGAATAAATGTACTGAACCATCACAAGACCTCCAAGATCAGCCATTATCTTGTGGGGAGTTGACAAATTTAGAAATAGCCAACGGTAACGGTGATGTCAAGGCATTTCGTGGGGATAATACTACTTCAAAGAAGGCACCTGAATCACTCTCAAAAAGAAACAAATGTACTGAATCAGCACAGAGCCATCAAGAAATGTCGTCTGCTGAACGTTTGACGTTAGGGATAACCACTGGTGATGGTATTAGGACTAATATTACCTCAAATAAGAAGTGTAAGCAACCTAAGCAAAGCTCAAGGAGGACTACACATTCTGAAGACTTACACAACCACCAAAATCATACATTATGTCCTGAGAATTCTACTTATTTAAGGATAACCAATGGTGATGAGGAGGAGACCTTTGGTGGGGATGATAATATTTCAAAGGAGAAAAAGTCATGTGAGCCGCATTCAAAAAGAAGTATATGTTCTGAATCAGCCCAGAACCAGGAAAATCTTTCACAGTCTGTTCAAGATTCAATTGTTACAAGAATAACCTTTGTTGATGATGTTGATACCTTTGGTGGGGAGAATGCCATTCCAAATAAGAATGGGAAGACACTCAAGCCACGTTCAAAGAGAACCAAATGTATTGAAACAGAACAGAACCACCAAGTTCTTGCATTACCTCCAGAAGATTCAACAACTTCAGAGATACCTTGTGGTGATGATGTTGAGACCTTTGCTGGGGATACAGTTCCGAAGAATAAGAAACAGGTGTCCAATCTGCATTTGAAAAGGAATAAAGGTACCCAACCAGAAAAGGGTCACCAGGATGTTCCACTAGAATATTCGATGTTTCAAATTGTGGATAATTATGTTAATGGGAAGTCGAGGACAGCTGCTTCTTGTCAACAGGATATACTTGGAAGGACAAGGATGAGTGATAACTCTTGTGATAAAGAGAGTACGGAAACAGTGGTTGAAGATGACATGACACTTGCTACTTTTTTATGCAAAAAGGTGAAAAAGAGAGAGCTTGAACTGGCTAATTCTGAAAATCAGGTTTCTATTTCTGGACAGAAGAGAAAGAAGGCACCTGAGCTGCTTTTTGAGAGAGAACAACTGGTTAACGCGAATGAATCACCATCCCCTGTGCAAGATCACGAAGCTCAGGCATTGCTTTGATAATGGAATAACTGCAATGTTGTCCTCCCACAGCATACACTCACATATTCTGAGGATATTCCTATCATCTCAACTGTCTACAATAAGCTTGCTGGAGACGGTTTGATCAAAGATGGAACCATTGCACTTGATGAATCAGTAAGCTGAGTATTAATTTGAAAGATATTCGTGAGGATAGTTGTGCTTTTTTGCCCGCTTCCGATGTTAGGAAGTCATGCAGATGGTGTATATGACATCATAGGAGGCAAATGATTGAATCTCACCCTCTGCTGAGCATAGCAGACGATTCGACTGGTTGCTTTCGCAATCTTCATTTATTAAATGGAAGAAACCTTTCCTTCAGAGAGGTTATCTGAACCTCTAAAGCAAATACGCCATTCTGAATTATGCCTGATTCATGTGAGGATATGGTTTTTGAATTCCCAATGAACCAGCCATTAATTACCAAGAAAAATGGTGAGCAAAAGATGAACTTGAGAGCTTCCTTGTGAGTTATTACTCGCAAAGATGTGTTGCCAGATCATCTTGATTTCATTTTTTCAGGTTGGAGCTTTTTGAAATGTTTTGTTGTAGATTACAGATCCCAATAACGTTGCTGCTGGAATTGCAGTGATGAGAAATAGATATAATACCATGTATTGCCTTCTCAAATTTCTAAGAGATGCAGGGTTTTCATGGGATGTGTATTGCTACCCGAAATATCTGGTTTCTAATAAGAGAAATTATTATTATTTTTATTAGTGTTGGAGGCACGATATATGTTACAATTTTATTAGGAGTATGTGTGCTATGGTTTTGCGTTGGGTCGGGTTACTTAAAACCCTAACCCAAAATGGAACCAATCTAAACCAGGTTGTATTTTTTCAACTCAAAACCGACCCAAACTACTATAAAACCCTACCCAAACTAATCCAAAGTCGGGTTAGGTCGGTTTGGGTTCGGGTTAGCTCGATCCAAGTTGCACCCCTATTGGCTCACGAAACCTAGAGGTGGCAATCGGACGGGTTCAGGTCAAGTTGCTTGTGGGGTGAGAGTACTAATAGCTTGGCACTCAACCCAAACCTGCTTGTTTAATAAATGTGTGAGATAATCAAACCGCACCTAACTTACCCTAACTTGCTTGATCCGTTTAATTTTATTACATCTGTTTGTTAATTTTTAAATAACTTGTATAATAAAGTTGATTATAAGTTATAATGATATTTTGATTTATTATTTACTTTTCTCTCTATAATTTTATTTAATCTTATCTAAATAACAATAATGCAATAGAACATACAATATATTCTACTTTACCTCTATAGTATGAGAGAAAGTAAAATATATGGTATAATAAATTGATCCATCAGACGGGTTAACCCGAATCTGACTAATTTATTTGCGGGTTGAAAATGCTCAACTAAAACCCAGCCCACTGGTTAAATACTTTTTACACAAAAATAACACACAAGGAGTAGTATAGTGCTTGTGCTTTAGAGTAAGTCCCATATCGATTGCTTATGGAAAGAGTACAAAGATTATAACATCTGGACCGACGAGTGGAGATACATACCGAGGGATGAGGGCGGGAATGGCACGTGCAGTTTGAAAACCCTAAACCGTTCTCTGAGTTTCAGGGATTCTTAAATGGGGGTGGTTTCACCGGTGTTTTCCCTCCATCATAACTAAATGAGAAACACTGATGCCTTAAGCACGTGCGTTTCTCAGTGGATTGAGCCCCACAAGAGGGTTAGCAGGGGGTGCTGCTGCCATTGGGTAGATGGTTCGCGGTCGCCGATTATCCTCACCCTCTTGGTCATCCCTATTTTTCTCCATTAGCTTACTTGGACCAGGGCGGTTCACTCCAGATTATTGTTTTTAATTTCTGAAATGGCAATCCGGTTCACTCCATATCATTGTTTTTAATTTCTGACATAATCCCATATCATAGTTACTAATAGGTGGCAAGTGCAGCTCATAAACATCTAGAACGTGTTAACGGTTGTTTTTGTTATGTCTATTTTTTTTAAACTAAAATGTAAAAATAATTAATTTAAAAACTTAACAGTTATCTTTTAGAATAAATTAAATAATAATATTTTAATTATTGATGGGAAGGGATTGCAGTGCCGAATTAATCAACTTTGATCTTTTTAACCGTTATTTTTTATATTAGAATTCAGGATATGAAGGGCTGCTATTTCCCTAAGTTATAATAGGCAACCAACTATAAAAGAAATGCCATCTCCTCATTTAGGATGGAGAATATACAATCAACCCACTACAATCACTTCTGTAAATGCTCTCTCTCTCTCTCTCTCTCTCTCTCTCTCTCTCTCTCTGTGCGTGTAGAGAGAGAGAGAGACTACAAGCACCCCACTACAATCACTTGTGTAAATGAATAGCTGATATAAATTCTCCTGTAGGATTGGAAATTGGATGGTACTTTTAACTTGGATGATTAGCAAATAAACCCTTACCCACCTCCCAAGTCTGATGACATTTTACAGGGTTGAATCAGTATTCTCTTACTGAACAAGTAGCAACTTCCAAAGCTCCCAACCAGTCTAGCATTTGCAGCCTCCCCCAAATCAATCAAATCACCATTTTGCTCAGTTCCCAGTAGACATATTGTATGTGAGCTTACATGTATCATCTATGTCAGCATTAGTAACGCTCTGTTCTGCTTACCTGGCTTGAAGATGAATAGCTAGAGCGGTAATATCTGAGCACTCACTTATACCTGGTACAACAAAGCTTCCTGTCAGAAAGCTATTACAACTCCATGAACATTGATCCCATTGGAAACAGATGCAGTTGCAAGTACAGCAACATTTTTTTATTTTTTTTTGGTGACGTGGAACCCCCGACCCCACTTAGTGGGGACAAGGTAAACCCCGGATACATGAACCCGCTCACAAGGACCATATATCAGGTAAGCCCGGGGACTCAAACCTGGGACCTCCAGTTCCTGAGCTGGAGAGCCTATCAGTTGAGCTAACCTGTGTGGGTTGAAGTACAGTAACTTTATTTCACTAGAGCTACTCAATCATGGATCCTAACATATGGCAGTAGGGGCAATAGCATCCCCTATATAATGAATTCAAACTCAATATGTGAACTAAATTTAAGGGAGTAAAGCAGTTTATCAATCGCAGATGGAGGTGTGAATACCATTGTCATATATGTCAGATGCCTCAATCTGCATCACCAAGTCCATCACTTCCATCTCCCCTCTTGCCTATGGGTGCATAATGAGAGCTTGGTTTTTTGTTTTGTGAAGCAATTTCAGCATTCTTTCGCAATACAGCTCCAGGCGATGGGTATGGCCGCTGCTGAAAGAGAGGACCCTGAAATTTGTAGAATCCACCAAAATATTACTTTGAATCTTGCCCTCCTCTTCTAGGATGGTTACTTAGTAGGGTGCTACAGTTTAATTTGAAAAACAAGACTACATACACAAAGATATGCTCATGATATTTATACTGTTCGCGTATATATATGTATATATTGCCTGTGTGTGTGTGCATCTGGTGCATCACATGAAGCTATTCAATAGCTGAATAGCCAAGTGACTCTTGGATTGTCAAGTATGGCTAGTAACAGTTGATTCAGGAGCCCTGAAGATTTCTCTGATCATCAAAATACTACAAATTACAGTTATCGAGAAAAAGATAAACCGTAAATTATGACTAGTGATAGTAAAGAGAACACATAACAACAACAGCACTTATCCCAACTAGTTGGTGCTGGGTTGGTCGGCAACAAAAATCCTGTTCCATCATTCCGACAAGTTAACATACAAAAAGGTCAAAAATTTCACTGCACCTTGACATTCATACCAGATCAAAATCTTGAATCTCAGTGCAATTATTTAACCATGCCAACCTCCCAAAAGGATGCCAAACATGTACAGTCGTTTCTGGCCTATCTAGTCTAGTGTGTTTAAATAGTTTGTTAGTCAACTGATCTAACCTGGATGAAGTAGCTGCCTTCTACACATATTGGATACTCAAACATCTAATGTAATCATTCCAAAAGGAATTCCTTTCAAGTTCAAATTGCTACTACATATGCAGTGGAGATTAAACTTGAATGTCCAAACAATAGGACTTACTAGATTATCGTCCTTGCTTCCCTCTAAGTGAATCATTCATAACTTTTTCAACTTCATAAAGTTGTTGAATTTCACCGTCATAGAGAACAATAACTAAATAGACCAGCCTTTTTGCAAGTTTTCATAAATTGATTGTCTAACACAGAATTTTTTCCTTTCATTACTTGATGTCTGCAACAATAACAACAACAAAATGCTTTATTGCAACTAGTTGGGATCGGCAACACTTCCACCATCCCAGCTTGTCAAAAACCATAACTTTGGTCAGATTATATATATTCAAATCCTTTCGAACTGAGTTCATAGGTTCTTTTCGATCTTCCTCTCACCCTCTTAGATCCTTCAATGTGGACCCCCTTGCACCTTCTCACAACAGCCTCCCCAAGTCTTCACTTTACATGCCTAAATCATCTTAACCTACTATCCTTTGTCTTATTTCCTATTCGGACAACTATGATAAGCTCATTCTTTACCATATATTTTTAGTCAATACTCGTCCTATGCATATGATGCTTCTTTGTAGCCCAACATTTTGATCCACATATCACAATAGGCCCAATAGTTATCCCATAAAAATTTCCTTTTTTTTTTTTTTGATCGATAACGAAAATTTTATAAAAGAGAGAAGAATATACAAAAGCGGATTAGTCAATTCCCC
>JAUPMG010307115.1:0-16466 GCA_031762675.1 Pachysandra terminalis
TCCACGCCCCTTCGTGCGTTCAAAATCGTTGGGGAGAAAGCTTATTACAAAGCTCACCCCAAAGAGAAAACCAATTACCAAAAAGGCCACTAACCAATTACGAAAACACCCTCATCTAAAATAAAGCACACTACCTTATGTATATAAAACAATTAAAATTGCTAATTAAATAAATTAATTAACGGAAAAAAATTCAAGGTTCTAGGTCATTATAGGCTCAAATGAACCTAGGCCTCATTCTTAGGTTACATGGACCCATATTATGACCCATGCTTTCATTTTAAATCATCAAGTGAACCTAAATGGTCCAAGGTCCATGTAAGTCCATCTGGCTAGGTAAGCCAGGTGGGATTCACAAAGACCTGGACCCAACCATGGATTCATAATATCTGATCAATCATTAGTTAGTAGGGGGATTCGAAGTAGGTTCTCATTTAGACTCATTCATGATCATCCCACCTCATTCATGGATCATTTTGACCATTTAAGTCGGTCATGTATCATATGAGTTTGTCATGCAGGTTTTTCAAGTGTTGTAATCACTTATTTTTAAGGGGTTATATATCATTTTTTTGAATTTTTTGGGTTTCGAGTCATGCATTGTGAGTTCTTATAACTTGTTAATAAGTCTAAAAAGAAACAAAAAGAAAACCATGAAAAAAGAAGAAGAGAGATTTCATCTCATTGGTTCTTGATGGTATTATGTTTTGATTTAAGAAAAAAAAAATTCATCTCATCCTTTGGAGGGAATCGGCAATTTATCAGGCGGTGGCCCTTCTTGTCACAATGGAAACATCTTACATTTCTAGGCTTCTTAGAAGAGCTGACCGACTGGTGTTGTTCACGTATTTCTACCTGCTCTTCTGTCTTTCTTTTACCTTCTTTTCTATCGTCTTCCAGCTGTAGTTCTAAATTACACTTCTCTAATTTTCTGGCAGTGTCCACTATCTCATTAAATGATGTATATTCTCTCACGGCCATCTGACTTCTAATCTTCTTACACAATCCATATTCAAACAGAGAAATCTTCTTTTCTTCCGTATCTACAGCGTAAGGAGCAAATTGAGATAACTCTAGAAATTTGGCTTCATATTCTGCTACTGCATCTCTCCTTGCTCCAGACGCAGAAATTCGCTTTCCTTTTGTTTCCTCTCACTCTTCGGGAAATATCTATCCAAGAAAAACTTCTTGAATATATCCCACTTCACTATTTCATTCTCAACAGATTCTACTGTTGATTTCCACCATCTTCTAGCTTCGCCTTCCAACATGAAGATATCCACTTTAATCTTTTCTTGATCACCATATTCCAGCACTTCAAATAAATGCTCCAAGTGATTTATCCATTCTTGAGTTTCTAAAGGTTCAGTGGGTCCTCTGAAAGTCACTGGTCTGAATTTCAGAAAATTTTTCAGAAGTTCAATATCAGGATTCACCCTTGGTTTTAATGCCTCCGCCAAGTTCTCCATTACTTGACGCATTTCCCTAGCTTCAGGGTTCCTGAACTCAGGACTTTGCTTGACTTAGCTCTTCTTCTCCCCACCATACTGCAAATTTCACAGTATAGGTTTAAAAACGCAATTCAAAAACAACACTAAGTATTTCACTTGTATTCTATATGATTTGAGCAAATACATCATGCATCACATAACACATTCTGATAATACTCGTCACCCAAGTACCATTGCTTTTACCACTTGCACATCCCACATCATCTTGGGATTTACGTTCATTACACGAGCTTATCTTCATTTATGGTCTACAAGTGTACGTAGCTCGCCAACCCTCCACTCGGGTCCGCCTACAAGACATAACCCCAAAGCGTACACTAGGCATATCACATACCTTTTCTCACCCACTCTCGGAGTGCTCAACACAGGTGAAGGTATCCTTTAATCATAAAGGATATCACAGAACATCATCAGTAAATTTTTATCTAGGGAAATAATTCCCACATTCACACAATATTTCTACACACACACACAGATGTGTATATATATATATATATATATATATATATATATATATATATTCATATTCATAAAAAAAAGGTTCATTGTTCCACAGAAGCAGTCATCTTCTCTTGAAATCTGTGTATCCCCATAGCTCAAAACAGTTACCATGGGATTACTGGAATCACCCAAGAGATTCCAAATAGAGATGAGGAAATGCTCAAATGTCTATTGCTAGATTGCATTGAAGAAAAAGGAGTGAAAAGCTCTCAGCCTGTATATATATTCCATCTTCGAGGCAGCATTATACTGCTGTTCACTAGATGGTTTATTGTCACCACCTCTAAAACTAGAGTCCAAATGAACTTTCAACATTAGGGACTGCGTGAGTTCAGAGAACCAGCATTGACCCTTCAAAACTGCCAATCAGCTTGTAGAAAGATTTGGCAGGGAAATGTACCTGCTGAACGGGACTCCAAATACTGCCATCCAATTTTTCTTTCAATATCACTTCCTCCGAATAAGCTGGCAAGGGTAGGCACTCGATGATTTCTTATGTGCTTATGATGGCCTAAATATCATGTTGTATGTGAACGATATTGTTTACTGTTATGAGAATGATGATGTGATTAGTACTTTGGAAGGATACTTTGTGATAATACACTTCAGATTGCTGGTTGGGGGAAAATGGTGCAGTTGAATGGTATGATGAAAGAACCAAAACCCGTAGATTTTCTGTTTGATCGATGGGAGGTTAGACTTTATTGTTATGCATGGTTTTTACACTATCCAGCCCCAGCATCGGGGTTATCATTTCTTGAAGATAGTTTGTGGTGTTCTCCCTCTGTTTCTTTGCAGGTTGATCAATAAAAGTTATTGAGGGTCTAACTGAACTGAGGATGGTGCCAGTCGAAGGATCCGAAAGGGACGTTAAGGTGGTGGTCGGTGATATGCTTGCGGCTGGATATTCTGTAGACAGCATTGTTGGGGCTCTGAACGAGAGTGTAAATCTGAGAGAGAATGGTGAAGGTGGTGAATCCTCGAACACGTACGCATTGGCGAGTCAGAGTCATTGCCGGTGAGCATCAGCGAGGCTGTTCTATCAAAAGAGGTCGAGAAGTTTGGACCAGATGTACCTCAGGGTTTGAGTAGTCGGTCTTTCATTACCGTAGGTGCTGAGAAAATCAGAGTTAAAGTAGAGAGAAAACTCTTCACATTCGAAGCTGTCCAGAAGCATCATGGCTCCTTTGTGCGAGTCTCGGAAGCTCGTTTCAATGGTAACTAGTGGATTTGGTTCTCGGGAGAGGAAACAGTTTGGCTGGGTAAGATGGCCTTGGCTGTTCCTAGTGTTGGTAGAAAGGCCTATGTTATTGGTTCCTTGAGGAATGGCAATCAGGCACTGATTGCTGAATATTGCGCTAATAGGCGAGGTGAGTTTATCAAAGTCACGACTTATACGCAAAATGTGTGAGGCAGATCCTTATTCTTCCCACCCCTAGATGGGTCTTGGTCTTATATTGGAAGAATTTGCAACCAGTTGAGAAGGGTGGAGCCTGCTTCCCCTTCCTTCAGGTCGCACCCTCCCGTTGTTAAGGTGCTCTTGCCTGGTGAGCCTCCTAAATTTCTGGCTTATCCGATGTCGAACAGGGTTGACGGTGCCTCTACGAAAGCAGCTTACATTGGGCCGATGTGTCTGGATGGTTGGTGTATCGCGCTGTCTGGAGTTCCGGACCGTATCGCTGTGCAGGAGTTTATTACTGTGGTTGGAAGCTTCTTTGGGGGCAGCTTTTGTCTCTGCCAGCAACCGTAGGTGGATGGGGTCTGCTTCTTAAAGATGTCTCTACGTGTAAAGGAAACTAGGGCCAGCTGGATCTCTAAAACGTTATGGGTTTTTGATAATACTAGTTGGTTTGAAATCTGGGTGGAGTTAGTTGCAGAAGATACTCATCCAGGAAGGAGGTGGAAGAATGGGGAAGAAGATGCTGACGTGGCAGGAGGGGTCCGATGTGGCATAAGTGATGGCGCTGACTCTCTGATCTCGTCTGATAGGTATGGCAGGATGGCAGACGTTGGCGGTTCTTTTGGTGGCGTGCACTAGTTCAAGGGGTGCTTGGAGGATGGCAGAGATTCAAATTTTTTTCCTCTTTCGAATCAGCAGTTGTCTGAGAAAGGGAAGAAGATTGTAGAGGGTGGGGTTCGTGGGGAAGATAGGGATTCTTTTTATAGAATTCCTTTGGGTTCGGGTGGTGGGCCCACGGTCAAGCCTGAGAGCGTGTTGCGGCCATTTCGCCAAGAACCTTGTGCTCAGTGAGTCTTGGGCCTTTGAGGGCACGGGGTCAAGAGTGCAAGGAACTTTTAATTTCAAGTGTGCTAGGGCTGGGACTGGGCAAGGATTCAAGTTTGGGCCTGGCCTGGTTAATGAGGGCTGTGGTTTGAGCCCGATGATTTCCAATGATCAGTTTCAGGCTGACCAGGGGTGTAACGTGGTCATTGAAGATCAAGGGGCAGATATTCTCGCCTTTGCTGAAGTACTGAGTGGGGTAGGCCTTTAGACCAGCGTAGGACCGAAGCCTTCGAGCAGTGAGGGGAGTTCAAGCCGTAATACCTCCAAGGAGGACGTGAATTCAGCCTCCTTGCGTCTAGGGTTCTCAGTTGTTTTGGTTGATTTTCTGGCGCCCATAGAGAAGGAGTTGAAAGCCTTAAGCTCGAGAGTGGTGTCGTTAGAGGCGGAAGGCATCGGTAATACTCGGCAAGGTTCTCCGGTCGGAAAGGATAACCCAGGGTCGCTGATTTCTGATCATCTCAGGAGTGGGGCTGGCCAGATTAAGCAGGTCTATGTTAGAAAAAGCCCCTTGAAAGAGAGAAATCCTATGAATGAGTCTTCAGTACAATCTGATGGGGGTCAGGGCGTTGAGGTATTTGGTCAGGGCGCTGGTATGGTGAGGAAGCCAGAAGCCGAATCCGTGGCGGAATCTGTTTGCCATTGTCAGAATCTGATTACTGTGCAGACCTTTGATCAGTGCTTTGACGTTCTAAGTGCAGGCTGTACTTTTAATTAGTCTGGCCATCCGCCTAGTTCCAGTCCTTACCTTGTTTTGCCCGGAAAGCCTTCACACTCTTTGCGTAAGACAAAATCTTCAAATTTTCCCGTGGATTCTTTGCATACAGTTTCCTTAAAACACCGCTTACTTTTGATGTTTTTGGGCCTGTTAGCAAGGTTTTAAGTTTCGATTTCGCCCGAAATTTCGCCCAGGGGGAAATGGCGAAATTTCGGCAAAATTTCGCCAGATTTCGCCGAAATATTGGCGAAATCTGGGAAATACCACCATTTCTCCAAGGGGGAAATGGCGATATTGCCTGTTAGTGCTAAAAAGCATAAAAAGGCTGGTTGTTTCGGATCACTATGTTACCGTTATTCAACAAGATGTGGGTGGGGGTGGAAATGATAATGGGATGGTTGAAGGGTTGAGTGGAAGTGTTGGGGTTATAGGCTTATAGCGCAGCAGCAATCCTTGGACTTGGGGTTAGTTTTAGTAGGGGCTGATAGGGTTTCTGGCGGCGTATGGGAGAGAGAGGAGGGGGAGGTGGATAGGATGGTCATCTTTGCGTCTAAGGTTTTGGATCAGGTTTGGAATGGTGAGGGTAAACGGGTGTCGGTGCAGGAGGCTGTAGATACTTTTAGGGCTAGGCTTGAGGGCGGAGAGGAAGTTGTCCTATGAAGATTATAAGTTGGAACATTAGAGGCCTTGGTAAGGCAGAGAAGAAGGGGCGATTAGGGATTTGTGTTTGAGTGCTAGTCCAGATATATTGCTGTTAATTGAAGCAAAAAAGGAAGTGATCAATAAGAAGATGGTGAGAGGTAGGATTAAGAGTTGGAACAAGGAGGTTTTTGGTATCATTGGGGACAAAAAGAACAAACTTTTGGGTAGGGTTGTGGAGATTGATCGTGGTGAAGGGATGAGATCCGTGAGTAGGGAGAGGTCGAGGAGAGGAAGAAAGTGAAGGAAGAGTTGGAGGAAGTGTTGAAACTTGAGGAAATTAGTTGGAGGCAAAAATTCCGTGTGATGTGGCTGAAGGAAGGAGACCAGAATACAAGTTTTCTTCAAAAAATGGCCAATGGGAGGAGAAGGAAGAATGAAATAGTATCTTTGACAGTTGGTGATGAGAGTGTGCAATTTGTGGAGGAGATCACTTCTTCTTTGTCTGATTTTTATTCTCGATTGTATAAATCAGAATTTGTTTTTGACTTTGTGCTGTAAAGTAGGAGCGAGGGCCGGCTGGATGAGGAGAAGAATATGTGGTTGGAGAGGAGTTTTGAGGAGGAAGAGATAAAGGCTGCTGTTTGGGAGTTAGTAGGGGATGGCTCCAGGCCCAGATGGATTTACGATTTGTTTTTTCCAGGAAAATTGGGAGGTGATTAAGGATGATCTGAAGAGAGTTTTCAGTGATTTTTTTGGGAGCAGGATTGTCCATAGAGCTACAAATGCTACTTTTTTGGTTTTGATCCCTAAGAAGCCTGGAGCTGTAGAAATTAAGGATTTTAGGCCTATCAGTCTGACCACCAGTCTATATAGGGTCATTGCCAAGGTCCTGTCTATTAGATTGAGATCTGTGCTCCCCCCCCGTTGGTTTCCATGCAACAGAGTATGTTCATTGAGGGAAGGCAGATTGTTGATAGTATTTTAGTGGTCGTGGAGTGTGTGGAGGAGGGATTTAGGGTGAGGAGTCCTGGGCTGGTCATTAAATTGGATTTGGAAAAAGCCTATGACCTGGTAGAGTGGGATTTTTTGGACCATATTATGGAATGGAAAGGCTTTGGTGTGAGGTGGCGGAAATGGATAGCGGGATGTCTTAGAAATGTGTGTTTTTCCTTCTTGCTGAATGGGTCAGTTCATGGCTACATTTCGTCTTCTAGGGGTATTAGACAGGGAGACCCATTGTCTCCCTTCCTCTTCACCTTGGTTGGGGATGTCTTGAGTTGGTTTATGAGTATTGCTGAGCAAGAGGGTGTGGTTAGAGGGTTTCGTGTGGGGAGGGATGAAGTTGAGGTGTTTCATCTTTAGTTTGCTGATGACACGATTATGTTTATTGAGGCGGACCTCGACCATTTTAGATGGGCTAATAGCATCCTCACAATGTTTGAGATGGTGTCTGGTATGAAGGTCAATTTGGATAAGACTACGATGTCGGGCGTTCATGTGGAAGAGGAGTTATTGGTTGAGTGTGTGGCGGCCTTTGGGTGTAGGACCAGCGCATGGCCCTTGTCTTACCTGGGTCTGCCTTTGGGTGGTAATCCCAAATCATTCGTTTTCTGGTATCCGGTTGTTGAGTGGATTGAACAGCGTTTGGCTGGCTGGAAAAGGAATTATTTGTTGTTGAGTGGCAGGTGCACTCTTATTCAGGCCGTTTTGGCCAATCTTCTGGTGTATTACATGTCTCTCTTCTGTATGCCTAGGGTGGTGGCATCTCATATCGAGAAGCTCCAACGTAGGTTTCTTTGGGAGGGTAATGGTAAGAAGAGGGATCCTTTAGTTGTGTGGGTCCTTTGATGTGTGGACTGGGGAGGTTCCCTTGTATATACGTTTTCCCAGAATTTTTAGACTGGTCCAGTTTCAGTCCTCTTTGGTGGGAGAGGTTCATTCTTGGTTGGAGTCTGATCTGGTGTGGAATCTCCCCCTCTGTAGGAATGATAAGGAGGCAGAGATGGTGGAATTGGCTTCTCTCTTTAAGTCTGTTGGGGAGACGATTGTCTATTTGGAGTGGCTGGCTAGGCGAATTTGGTCCCTAGATCTGAAAGGTGTTTTCTCATGTAGGTCTTTTTTCGACCAATTCTGTTCTAACGGACTTGGGTCTCCTATCTTCTTTTTTGCCCAGTCTGTGTGGTCTTCTCATGTCCCACCTAAAGTTTGGGCATTTGTCTGGTCTGCATTGCTTTATCGGGTTAACAAGGCGGATATGATCCAGAGTCGGAGGAGGTACACGACTCTCTCCCTATATATGTGCTTCTTATGTAGACAGGCGGATGAGACACCTAACCATTTGTTCCTTCATTGTTCCATGGCAACTGAGATTTGGAGTTTCTTTCTGAGGATTATCGGGAGGTGTGGGTTATTCCGGTGGGCATTTGTCACTTGCTAGCTTAGTGGGGGTTCCCAGGGTTGGCGGTGAGGGGACGGATTCTGTATTGGTTGGTGTTTCAGGCTATATTATGGCATCTATGGAGGGAGCGTAATATGAGGATCTTCTAGGATACTTTGTCCTCGATTTTGAGTGTGATTGAAAGGATCATGGTGTCTGTAGCTTTGTGGGCCACGGTGAGGGATCAGATTGTTGGCTTTTCAGTGGCGGACATTCGGAGAGACTGGTATAGGATTTCTACGTGTGGCGGTTGTCCGGTGACAATGCACTCGGTTTGGCGCCCTCTGGAGGTTGGATGGGTAAAGCTCAACTTTGATGGCTTATCCATGGCGCCTCTTGGTACTTTCGGGGTTGGAGGTGTTTTTAGAGATGGTGAGGGTGCCACTATTTTCGTCTTCTTTGGCCCTAGCGGTGGTGGTGAGTTGGTGAGGGCTGGGTTGGTGGCTTTGGTAACTGGGCTGAGGATTGCTAGGGCGCAGGGATTTCGGGATTTGATTTTGGAGAGCTCTTTGTCTTCTATCATTGATTGGTTGGGGCGTTGGAGCAGTGTGCATAGTGCTTTACACATCTTGTCCTCCTGGCTTGGTTCTTATGCAGAGATTGGAACATTTCGTTCCATCTGGTGTCTCAGGGGGCCAACTTGGCGGCTGAGGATTTGTCTAGGAGGGGTTTGGGGAGGACTGTCGTGTTCGAGGGGATCCCGGATTTGGAGATGATACAGGAGAGGGCTTGACGGTCTTTGTGATTTTGGTTTGGTGGTGCCTTCCACTGTGTGTGGGCTTTAGTTTTTTCTTTTTTTTTTTCCAGTTATGTGAGTTACTGTTTTTGGCCTTTGGCTAGAGAGACTCTCTCTAGCTGGGGTGTTTATGTATTGTGTTTCCTCTCATCTTCCCATCTTTTATATAATTCATCATTTATCAAAAAAAAAAAAAAAATACACATTGATGATCTTCCCAAGAATGGATCCATTCCCCATTCCCTCACTACAATGATGATATCAATTGCCTATTTTCTATATTAGTGATATATGGTTTGTTGTTCCTGTGACAGAATTGCATGTATCCCATTAACTGGACCTATAATCATGCTTTAAGTTGTTAATCTGATTTCACTGTATTTTTTTATTCTCTTAAGGTAGGGTTCTATGTGAAAGCATTTTGTTTTAACATCCTGATGAATTCCTTGACACATCCCTGTTCTTCTTTTGCAGGATGTTAGAAAGAATTCTGGTTATGGCCTCAAGTTAAGGTTGTACAAGCATTGGTTGGATGTCTACAATACATCTGGAGGCAACGAGTTTCATTCATCTAAGCAGCGATTCTTTTTCTCACTTTGTTAGTTAGTTTGATTAAAATAACTTCCATCAAGGAAATGTTTTCATTTTGTTCTTGCTATTTCTTGTACCCGATAATATCGTCTACTACTCATGGTTTGGGTATTTTCTCTTGTTCTTTTATTCCAACACTATCACTTTCCTCAAAATGTCATGGTAAGCCTGATGAATGATTGATGACCATTACGGTACTTCTTACGGGCACTGGCATCAGTGTTTTTAGACAATTTGCCTATTATTTTAGGATAAAAGTGGTTGTGGAAATGGAGAAATTAATTTTGAGCAATCTATTGCTGATCTTTTTTTTTTTTTGGGTTCATGCATCTTACAATTCCTTGTTTATTATGTAAAATATAAAGTACTGTTATTTTAGATATATCTATCCCTTTCTATCCAACTGGCAAACCTGGTGAAATTTTGTCTAATTTTATTGACAACCTGGAAGATAGTTCAATATTCATATGTATACTGGCCACATGTAGGATCACTCAATACAATCTGCCCTTTCTAACCTCCCCATCTATTAGTTGTCCCTGTTTAGGTTTCCAAGTCGGGTGACTAAGACTATTGAAAGGTTGCAGCGAGACTTTTTGTGGGAGGTAGGGGGGGTTACGAAAAGGAGAACCTAGTGAAATGGGCCGACATTTGCAAAAGCAAAAAAGATGGGGGTCTCAATTAGGGAAGCATTATGGCTCGCAGCTTGGCCTTGCTAAGCAAATGGCTTTGGCGTTTCAACACTGATCAGAACTCTCTTTGGGTCAAGGTTATATGCAATATGGAATTCATTTAAATGGGTGGCACATTAATCCTCATGTTAGAGCATATTGCAGTTTTCTTTGGAAGGCTATCCAATCTCTTGGGCCCTTGTTTTATCAGTTTTCTCGGGGTTGGGAGTGGGACTTGTATACTCTTTTGGCAAGATATTTGGTGGGGGGAGTCTACTTTTTCTCTTAGATTCTCCAGATCGTTTAGATTGGTCCATAATAAAGATTCTCTTGTTTCTGATTTCCTATCCTGGTTTGATTCTGTTTTGATTTGGAATCTTGATCTCAGATTTGATCCCCGCCTTGCGGAGGTGGATAAACTTATGGGCTTATTTGAGTACCTTAAGGACGTGTTTATTGATCCCAACTGTCAAGATAGTAGGGTGTGGTTCCCTGAGTCTAGAGGTGTTTTTTCTACGTAGGCTTTCTTCTCATTGTTACGCCACTCCATCTAGAATCCCCAACTTCCTTTCTCCCATTTCAGATCTAGAAGTCCAAAGCTCCTCCTTGTATCACTGCTTTTGTCTGGACCCTCCTTCAACATAAGATTAACAGTACCGATATTCTGCAAAGGAAAAGGAAAATGTGGGCTTTATCCCCTCCACATGTGCTTCCTTTGTTGGAAGGATGGTGAGTCGCTTGACCACCTTTTTGTACATTGCTCTGTGTTGAGGAGTATTTGGTTCTACTTTCTCAAGCAGGTTATTGTGTATTGGGTATTGCCTTCGTTAGTGGAGGACTTGTTTGAGCATTGGAGGATTCCGGGCCTTGGAAGGAGGGGTCATTGATGTTTCATGCCCTTCTATGTGCGATATTTTGTGCAATATGGACAAAAAGGAACAGAAGAATTTTTGAGGATAGATCGACTAGTTTCCAGGCCCTTATTGATGCTATCATATTATGGTCACCTGTAGATGGTAGTACGGCCAGAGTTTAGAGGGATTCCTTTGGCTGATATCATCAAGGATTGGGGATCCGTGGCTTTCTCTTCTCCCATGAGGTATCTGCAGTCTGCGGTTTGGTGTGCTCTTATGTGGGGGTTTTGTTAAGCTCAATTTTGATTGATAATCTTTGGGTAACCCAGGTCTTTCTGGAGTGGGGGTGTTTTCAGAGACCAATTCGAGACTATTTGCCATGCATATTCAGTAGGTCAGGGGGACTCTACGCAGGCCAAGATTCTATCTTTTGTGACGGGGTTGAAGGAAGCCAGGAGTATGGGCTATTCATGTGTGGAGGTTGAGGGTGACTCTGCAATGGTGATATCTTGGATGGGTTCTTTGACGGGGTGGCCATGGAGGTTTGCTGAGCTGATCCTCCTAGCTCGCTTTCTAGCACGTGGGCTGAATATCTCATTCAACCATGTGTTGAGATCTGCCAATTCGGAAGCGGGCATTTCAGCCAGAGGCGGATTGGTGAGGGAGACACTATTCACTGGGATTTCCACAACCGAGATGTTAGGAGTCTAGTATTGAGTTTAGAAGTGTCTTAGTAGTTGTGTAGTATTCTTGCACCAGTTTTTTGTTGTGTTTCTTATTTGTTTCTTTTTCTTTTGCTTGCTGTCCATCTTAGCAGCTTTTTGCTCTGTACTCAGAACTTTTACATATATATTATATCTAGTTATTCATCCAAAAAAAATGATATGAGTTGATGCATGTAACATCCTGAATATTGCTGCTACTCAATGATTTTGTTTTGAAGATATGATCTTCAGTTTGATGATTGGTTTAAAGTTTCTTTCTTATCCATAAAAAAAAAAAAAGAAAGAAAAATTTCCATCTTTTCATCTGTAACATTTCTGTTTCTTTGTGATACTGTAATGAAATTTTGAAGAAAAAAAACAGTTCAATGCAGAATCGAGTAGAAACCAAGAAAAAACCATGTAATTTCATTCTTATGCTTGAAAGGAAAAAAGTTTCCATCCTTTCATCCGAAACATTTCTGTTTCTTTAAGATACTGTAATTAAACTTTGAAGGAACTAACTGTAGTGACCCGAACCCAGAAATTAATATAATAAGTTAATTTCTGGTTAATTAAATGAATTATATAAGCATAATGGAAATATGGATTCTTATTTGATTGTTTATGCCTTTAATTAACGTAGAAACCGGGATTAGTTAACTAAGATGGAACCATAATCTTTAGGATTAATTTAATAATATTATATGTTCAGATTGTATGAGAATTTCAATGATAAGATGTGCTGAATTCATGAACTTTGTAATTTAAAGTGTAGGAGTGGGGTCTGTAATTAATAGAAAATGTAGGGGATATGATGTAATTAAGTGAAGTTTATTGGGCTGGGTTAGACTTGGTCTATGGACCAATGTTTAATAATAAGTCTAGTTTAGTAATTTTAGTAGGATTTGAATTAGATTAGGAGAGAGTTTCTATTTGCATAGGAGTCTTGGTAAGGAAAGACTCTTGAAAGGAATCCTTCCTTATCCAATTTGGAAGGTAAGTGAATTAGAATGAAAGAAGGAGATCTAGAGAGATTAGAAGGTGCGTGGGGCATAGAAAGTGAGAGAGAGAGGGTGATGCGTGGAATACAAGGAGGAGATTAGGTTTTGGTTTAAGAAGAGAAAGAGAGAGAAAGAGGAGTGCGCAGATCTAAGAGAAGTGGTTTGTGCAGAAAAAGAGAGGAAGAAAAGAGAGAAGAGAGAGGAAAGAGTGCTGGAACTAGAGAGATGAGTGAGAGAAGGGGAAGAAGGAAGAAGAAGACGAATTCTGGAGAAATCCTGGTTTTCGGCTTTGAGGTAGGTACCTCGGTTGCTCCTCACGATATTAATAATAGTGTCCAGGGGTGTGGGTGTGGTGAGTGTGATCATGTTTATGCGTGTGTATTCGTGTATATAAGTACGTATGTGCATATATATGTGTGTGTGCGTATTTAATCTCAGATCTAAATGTATTCATGGTGGAAAATATATGATGTGTTGTTAGATGTGCTATGGAGCATGTATATCCTCGTATATGAATCTTATGCTAAGGTATGTGAATGCTTTTATGTGTTATCATGTGAATATATATATATATATGTGCATATGTGTGTTTTATATGAATAAGATTGGTGGAATGAATTGATGAAAAAATAAAGGTTATAAAAATAGCACGGTTTTAAATTTCGTCTGCATGCCGCCGAAATGTTGCCATTTCCCCCCTTGGCAAAATGGCGATATTTCCCCATTTCGGCGAAATCTGACGAAATTTTGGCGAAATTTTGCCAGATCCCCCTTGGTGAAATGTCTGGCGAAATCGAAATTTAAAACTTTGAAAAATAGTAACTAAATGTATGAGTGAAGAAGGGAGAGTATTAAAAGATGTGTAAGACCAATAAAGGCTGAAAAGGTTTGAAAATGGGGTTTTCTGGGCAAAATCCGAGTCTAAGTCCAGTTTGGGGTGGACCGAAAGTTTAGGTCCAGTTGGGGGTGGACCGAAAGTTTAGGTCCAGTCAGGGGTGGACCCTGGAGTGGATCGAAGTTCACAAAAGGTCGGGAAAACTTTTTGGAAAAGGGGCCGAAGGTTTCGGTGGACCGAAGTGGGGACCGAAAGTTTAGGTCCAGTCGGGGGTGGACCTTGAAGTGGACTGAAAGTTTAGACTCAGTTGGGGGTGGACCGAAAATAGGGACCGAAACCCACTATGGGTGAAAACTTATGGGGAGCTTGGTTTGACCCTAATGAGGCTGTGTGTGGTGGTTTTATTCCATAAAAATATGTGTGTGAAGCTTTCGAACTTTATTTGGGCTTTGATCTATAATGTGATCAAAAGTACATTAAATTGTGCAAACAATGTATATCTGTAAATTTTTCGTCAAATTTATGGATCTACTATAATATGTTACTGGGATTTTTTTTGGAACAAATAATTCCTCTTTCCTAAAGCAGAAACAATTGTGGACTCTTCTTCCAAGCTGTCCTTGTTTATTTAACTTAGGCTATCTTACTGATAGGACTCCTCTTATCAGCTGATTTAGATTCTTAAATAGTCTTTTTATAAATATTACAAATAAGTCTTTTTTAACGAAAAATTAAGACTCTTCTTTACTAGTATGAAACTCAAATGTTTAACAACAAAAATGAACCCAACTTTATAGTTATTGTGATAACTATCAACAGGGGCATTTTTGAACCCATACACATCAACTCTCAGAAGTTAATGTGTGTATATACATGCATATATAGTTTACTATAAGACGTGTTCCCGAACCCATAGCCAAATTCTGGACACCTCTCAGCTGAGTCCTCGTATCCTAATTGTCAGGGGTTATATGAATCCGACTCTTGGATACACACCCGCACCCATGGACTCTAGCTGGAGAATTCTTGGAGGCAAAGTATATATCCGTTGGTTGAAAGCGGAGACAGGCTATAGGAAATTTTTCTAGTTCATGCGAATGCTGGCAGATGGTTCAAATTTCTAAGCCGCATGAAGATCAGGGACAAGGTTTTGGATGAAGATGAACAGTTAAAGGTAGCCATTTAAGTTTGTTTTTTTATTTTTTTTTTGAAGAATCCTATTCTTCTGAGAACGTTGTTAGATCAGTGCTTGATGGATTGAAGTTTGATACACTGGATGAGGATGCAGTTGCATGGCTAGAAAGACATTTTGATGTAGAGGAGATGCTTGGTGCTCTAAAACTTGATTTCAGATAAAACTTTAGACATAGATGGCTGCAATATACCCTCTTACAAGACTTGAAGGGTTTTCATGGGGGATCTGTTGAAGGGTTTTCAGGATTTTACGAATAGGGGATTATGGTATCCCGGTATTAACTCTGCTTTTATTAAGTTGATTCCACTTTTTGACTTTATGATATTGCTTCTTTATTTTGAGTTTGATACTGATTTGTAGTCTTGCATTTTGATCTTCTTTCATTATCTGAAATGTTTCTAAAACCTTTTTTTTTTATGCTACAGAAACTTTGGTCAACTTTGATATTCTTTCATCTGCTTGTTTCACGTTTGCATGAATTTCATTTTTTATTACTTCATAGATCCTAATGCATATTTTGGATTTTGTTGTTAATATGGATCTTATTTGTTGTCAACCTGTTTCCCTAGGCAACAGCTATCGTGATATAATGCACTGTAACAAGAAGCCCTTTTATGTCAAAGGCCTGGAAGAGGATTCAAGTATAATGGATGCATACATAATACATGCTGTGTGTGCACATCCTTCCCCGTTGTTCTAAAGTGCTTTCAGATATCATTTATGTTAACACTCTCAGTATGTCATTGTCTAATAATGATGGTGTTCTATGGATTTTCTATGTAGTTAAATCATATATTTAAAACTAGAGATCTTGTGATAAAGAACGGCGCAAAAGTTGCCATGCATCAAGAGACTGCCAAGGAAAAGGTTCTTAATAGTGATGGCCTCCTCGATCATGGGTTTACTCGTCCTAAGGTATCATTGAGTCCCTGTCGTTTGATATGACTGTTTTTACTAGGACATATAAATAAGATAAAGGGATTTTAAACACAGTAGTAGTAACAAAAAATCATGTTTGCTCTTGTGGACCTCAAAGTCTTCCCTGGGTACTTATCTTATTAATTGTTGGCATCTATTGGTCTCTAAAGTTACTTTCATTTAAGAAGCTGGCAATTTTACATTTGAGTATTGGCTGTCTCCCACTTCCATTGCCTGCTGATACGATATTGCATTCCTGTAGTTTTCTGACTTTTATGTGAAATGTCATCTTTTAGCATCTGGTTTATTACCTTAAAAAATTTGCCAAATAGACGAGGATTTCAAACTATTCGTTCTCATTGTTTATTGCATGTCTATTTTCCATTTAAAATAATTGTGTGAGTATTGAGTTAGAGCTTGATATTAGTGACCGTGTATATATTGATCTAAACAAGACAATAGGAAAATGAAAGATAAGGAAAGGGGATAAGAGAACAGAAGAGAAGAAAAAGGAGGGAAGTGATAATGGCATGGGTTGTATCTCATACCCCTCCAAGTGACCTTGTCTACAATTCTTATATGAGTGAGCTGTAATGAACTTGAACGACTTTCAACAACACTTCCTCAAGCTTTTGCAAATATATAAATCTTGTTCAGCTTGCCTTAATTCCATATAAATAGTCTTGGATAACTACTTTAGCATCCATGGAGCACTAAACAAAAGCAAGGTTTACGATGTCGATGTTGCCTGTCATGCCGCTAGGTGACATTGGTGTCATGGTGTAAAAAAGGGCAAGTGTCAGGGAAAAAACGATAGGTTTTTGATGGATTTTTGGTCCCAAACTTTAAACATGTCTAATTAAGGCCTAAA
>JAUPMG010307126.1:0-16465 GCA_031762675.1 Pachysandra terminalis
ATATCGCTTGTCATAATACAACATTGTTAAGGAAATGGCTTTGGAGATTCATCAAGGAAAGAGATTCTTTGAGGCGGAAGGTAGTTCAGAGTAAATTTGGTGGCCACTCCAATGGGTGGGATTGTAACCTGTCTGCTAAATGCCCGGGTACCAGTACCTGGAAAAAGGTTTCATCTATCTTCCTACATATACTAGTCTGGTTCGGTTCTGTAGTGGGAATGGGACTCAAGTTCAGTTCTAACATGATCTTTGGTTGGGGAAGTCCATCCTCACGATTCGGTTCACCCGTCTTTTTAGGGTGATTACATATAGGGATGCCTTAGTATCTGAGATTCTTTCTTGGTCTGATTCCAATCTTGTGTGGAACCTTGCAATCCGGTGGGATTTGAGACCACCGGAACTGGTTGAGCTCGGTACCTTATTTGGGGCATTGGGGGATGTTTTATTGGGTCCGACCTTAGGGATTATAGGATTTGGAGTCCGTGTAGTAGTGGTGTCTTCTTAGTTAGCTCATTCTTTTCAGTCATCTAGCCTCATTCGGAAGTTCCTCAGTCGTTCCCCCATTGTCTTGTTTGGAAACCTTTCATTCCTCCTAGAGTTGGGGCATTTGTTTGGGTACAACTTTTTTACATAAGATTAACACTTGTGATCCTCTGCAACGACGTTGGCCGTCTTGCGCGCTATCGCCTCATACGTGTTTCATGTGCAGAGAGGAGGGGGAGTCGGTGGATCATCTGTTCATTCACTGTGCAGTGGCTAAGGAGATTTGGGCTTTCTTTTTCGTCAGTTGGGAGTTTGGTGGGTGCTACCAGATGAGGTGAGTGCTTTACTAGTGCAATGGAGCTTCCTAGGTTTGGGGGAGAGGGGCAAGTTGATGTATCAGGGTATGTGGCATGCGACTTTGTAGGTTCTATGGGGGAGAGGAACCTGAGAGTATTCGATGATAGATGTCAATCCACTGGGTCGATTATTGAGGCTATTTTGATTCTGGTTAGCTCATGGATGATGGTTCTTCCTGATTTCAAAGGTATATCTATGTCAGATCTGTTGATGGACTGGTATGAGGTGGCTTCCTCATCTCCACAGGTGCATCAGATGGTAACTCAGTGGCAGCCCCCTCCTATTGGAATCGTCAAAGTTAATTTTGACAGTTCTTCTTTAGGGAACCCTGGACCATTGGGTATTGGGTGGTGTTTAGAGCCCATGATGGTAAGATGGTCTACGTTTTTTTGAGGCCAGTTGGGGTGGGTGATTCTACGAGAGATGAGTTGTTGGCTCTTCTTTCTAGAGTTAGGGAGGCAGTACGTGGGGGACTCAGCGATGTGATGATTGAGGGGGATTCGTTATCTGTGATCTCTTGGATGTCTGGTTCGGTTAGATGTCCTTGGAGATATGTTCACACAGTCAGTATGACTAGATACTAGAGCAGACTGGTTCGGGCTTCATTCTTGCATATCCCCAGAGCCAGCAATGCAGTAGTTGACAGACTGGCTAGAGGTGGAGTGGGGAGAGAGGACTTATTTATGGGTGTTCCGACAACAGAGATGATTGGCAATGGCAATTAATAGGGTTATCCTTGTGATGGTTTGGGGCAGTATTCTTATGTTTCTTTGGGACTTGATGCCAGTTTGTTTCTATTTTTTGTTGTTTTTTGGTTTACGTCCAAGTAAACCTTGTGCATCGGGACATTTTTCTCTTGTGTTTTCATTTGTTGCCCTTCCTTTACTTCCATTATTGATATAATCCGTTGGGTATTCATCAAAAAAAATAACCCGATTTCCAAATAGCTACGTATACCATAGGTGTGATTGGAAGGAGGCTTCAAGGATTCAGATTTCCTTGATATTCAACAAATTTTCACCTGAATTCCCTCTAAAAGGAAACTGAAATTTTCATCACGACAATATTTCCCACATCTTGAAATTTTTCTTTATAATATTTTACAAAATACACCATGAAGAGGCAACATTTTACTAAAAAAAGGTCGCCAAAGACGACGACCGGAATAGTAACCGGTTATCGGAGGGTTACCGGAAGATTGCCGAAGGCCAAGGGGTTACCGGAGAATGATCGGAGGTTGATCGGAGTCAGAGAGGGTGATCGGAGAGGGAGGTTGGTTGCAGAACTTTGAGGGTAAGAAGAACGAAGAAGTGGAGAGGTGCCTTCAAATGAAGCTCCAAATGGCCATATAAAGACCTTAGACTTGAAATGAAAATTTCAAATCCGGAATAGTAATGGTTGATGTCAATGATGACGTATAGATGATGACGTCAAGGGGCTGACATAAGCTGGGTGACGTGTGCTTGATGACGCAGTTGAGTGGGCCCCAGGAGAACAATTATTGTTGAAGTCGTGGCATATGACATGGCAGATTTCGTATGACGTGGCTGATGACATGGCAAGATGACGTGGCTTGATTGCTATCGTTTGGAATTTTGAAGATTACTATGCATGCTGCAAAGGATTGCTGCAAGTTTGCCCACCCCAAAATTGCAGACGTGGGGGAAACCAGAGGAATTAAGCTAGAGGACGCAAGATGGTGGTCCAAAAGTCGCCAATAGCCGGAGGGGAGGCGTCAGTATCAAGGTCGATAAGATCATCATCATTATCATCATCATAAGGATTTTGGGCAAAATCACCACCCAAATGGGAGAAACGATTTTCTCCCTGAGAAGATGTCATTGACATATTATCCTTTTGAGATGGAGAAGGGGTGGAAAATGAAGACATAAATTTGTCCTTAAATATGTCCATACATTTGTTCATTAATTTGGCATCCGTTATTTGGGGAAATTTGGTCTGTAATTTGGACTTGATAAATTCAAAAGGATTAAGAGCATCAATTTGCTCAGATGAAGGAGGAGGCAGACGAGGAATCTAACTCTCATAATGAGAATTGGTCTGTTGAATATTTTCAAATGTTTCCTTTATTGGAAAACTGGCCCACCATCTATAAGCGAAAGTTCACTCAAGAAATGGTAAGCACAACACATTGGTTGTGCAGTGGATATCCTACTTCCAAATCCGAGGAATACTAAATTCGGTAAAAAAAATACCAGGGTTGGGAGCTTAAATGGGGCTTTACTTTTCCCTAGTAATTGAGAGTGAAGTTGGGTAAATTCAGTGAATAGAGTCAGGGGAATTGTTGGAGGCAAAATATCGACCTCAGGACCCATAGGCTACCACCATTGGAAAAAAAAAAAAAAAAGAGGGGTTCACATCCTTAATTGACTGGGTGCATAACTTGATGATCCAAGTATGCTTATAGGTTGGATTTTGGTAATAGAAGAAATTGCTCCATGTTGAGATATAAACCCAGTAATTATACAAAATATTAGAAGTCTGCAGCTTCCTGGTAGAGTTGGTATTTAATCCCCATTCGAAATGAGATATTATTTTCCGAATAATTGCTTTGTTATAAGCAAAAAGACTAGTAACCTGATTAGGCTTAGCCAAGGTGTGGGAAATTTCTACACTGCCAGTTTCTCTTAGGATGGCTTCATAATTAGCTCTAGTTTTACCAAGTGGACCAACAATATATTGGTCAAATAAGTAACGAGCCATTAGCTCCCATGGTTTATTAAACCATTGCTCGTCTCCTTCATTGAGACACATAATTGGCTGAGTAACCTTTTTATTAAGGATAAACTCAGGGGCAGCAGTAGTAAGGACATCCTTAGTGGTTTTAGGACCACTACCAATTAATTCTCTTGTTTGAGATAAAGTAGGGTATTGCTCTCCTGATTGAGAAGGATATGATTTTTGCTTAGCTTTGCTACGAGAGGAATTTCCTCCACGGGCAGGAAATTGTCTGATGCTACTCATGATGTGCAACCCTGCAAAAACTCAAGAGTAAGAAAGTCCGGAAGGAAATTTGATTCTCCCTTGATGCTACTCAAATTCAAAATTAGAAAGTTGGGCTTGCCAACCAGCAAATATCTGTTTTGAAACAATTTTTATTATCCTTTTGCAAAATATTTTTTGCAGAACTATAATCAATTCATAAAAGGGATTTTTGATTTAGTAAATCATCTTTAAATTTTGAAATACATTTAACTATTGAAAGTACTTCTTTTTTCACGGTAGAATAGTTGACTTGAGTAGAATTCCAAGTTCTGCTAGTGAAGCGGATTATTTCTTCTTTATGAGAAGAAGGGTTTAATTGTTTAAGAATACCTCCATAACGTAAATTAGAGGCATCAGTCTCAACAATTTTAAACCAATTAATATTGGCAAGGGAGAGACAAGGTAATTGCTTAGCCTTTAATTTAATTAATTTAACAGCACTTGTGTGAGCCTCGGACCAAGGAAGAGGATTTTTCTTGAGTCTGGAATAAAGGATTGTTGTATCAGCAGCAAAGTCCTTATAGTAATCGGAAATGTAATTAAGACTTCCCAAAAGCCTTTGTAATTGGGTTATGTCTTTGATTTCATTCGAAAATTTAGATGCGAATTCAATTGCCTTGCCAATGGGAATAATTTTCCCTTCGCAAATGTTATGTCCAAGAAACCTTACATTAATTTGGAATAGTTTCATCTTAGGAGCAGATAAAACTTTAAAATTTTTAGATGTTTAAAGTGCTGATACAACGAATTAGAGAAAATTAAGATGTCATCAATATAGACAATACAAAAGTGTGAATAAGGAATAAAATTTTCATTTATAATATTCTAAAATTCAAAAGGAGCATTTTTAAGTCCAAAGGACATTACGTTCCATTGGTAATTACCAAAAGGGACAGTGAAGGCAGTTTTATATTTGTCATGGGCAATTTGTATTTGCTAATAACCAGATTTAAGGTCAAATTTAGAAAATATTATTGCAGATTGCAGTTTATCTAATAGATTCTTTTTATTAGGAATTGGATATCTAATCCATTCAAGAACAACATTTAAAGGCTTGTAATTATTAACAAGTCTGGGAGTTCCTCTTTCTTTTTTAGCAGTCTTATTAACATAGAAGGCTGTACAACTCCTAGGAGAATGACTTTAGAAATTAATTTCTTGTCCAAAAGATTTTGGATTTCAGATTTACAAAGCTCTAAATAATCAGCCTTCATTTGGCTTGGCCGAGCTTTGGTGGGAATCTGTTTCTCATTAAAATTCTTAATGTAAGGAAGATAAACATTATGATTTTTCCTATCCCAGAAAGCATTTGGGATATCACTGCATACTTCTGTGAGAAATTGAATCTTAATGGACTCGATATGGGTTAACATTTCAGGTTTCAGAAGTTGGTCTTGAATAGGTAAAGATGAAATTTATTTTTGAAGATAGAATAGCTACTTTTCTTTAGAGACAATTTTATATTTAAGTGTGTTAATGTACTTATTAATGGGTAAAGTTATAAGTTCAAAAATAATTTCTTTACCATTTATAATTGTAGAAATACCATTGGAATTTATTTGATTAATTGGCATAATTAAAGCGAAAAATGAAGTTCCAAGAATTACTTGTTGGGACATATTTTTTATTAATAAAAATGTAGATGGTAAACAAATACCATCTTTGCAGATATAAACTTCATTAAGTTTACTTGATTTGCATCTTTCCTCCACTAGCATTAGTGAGACCTTGAGTAGTTTTCTCAAAGTATTTGGTATGAACTAGTCCTTCTTGTCTGCAATTCATGTATACATCACTATCAACTAAGGCAATTATGTTAGTTAAGGTAAATTCCTTATTTATTATCAAAGTAATTGAAATAAACCATTTTTGGAATGTGATTTGGTTTATTAACATTAAATACTCAGGTGTGTTATTAAGATTATTAGTAGAAGGATTAATAGTTTGAATATCATTTTGAGATAAGTCTTTGCTAGTTGAGGCCTTATCCAGAGTATTCTGATAAGAATTTATTTGAATACCTTTATTAGGTAAATTCTTCTTCTGTAATTGATAAATATTAAATTGCATTAATTCTTGTTGAATACCTTTATTGAGTTTTCAGATTTTTAATCTCAAGCTTTAATTGATTTACTTCATTGCGAAGATCAGGGATATTGGTTTGTCTGTGATGAAACTAAGAAATATTACTAAGTCTATTTAAGACTTCTTTCATGCTATAATGCATGTCAAGAATTTGAAGGGAAACAGAAACAGGAGGTTCTTGTTTGGTTAGGTCATAGCAAGTTTTGATTAACTGCAACTTAACTTGAGGATCATGAACTTGATCAATTAACTCAAGTAAAGATTGATGTTGTTCAGTAAGCACATTTATGCAAAGACCATTCGTTTGGATAATTGCTTGTAAATGATTGCACCGATCATGCAATTCATTACATTGGCAATTATCAGTTTTAGAGGAGTCTGAAGAGGATGAAGAATAAAGTTGATTAAACTCTTCAATATCAGACTGATTGGACTAATCAGTTTCCTGATCAGAATCTAAGGAATTAAGTAATAATTTACTTAATTGAAGTTTTAAATCTTCATCAATTTGATGATTGTTTAACTTCTTTGTGGTGGTATATTTATTGGCATAATGGCTAATTTTACCACATTTGAAGAATTTTGCTTCTTTTGGGTTATTAGATTTTCTTCTAGATTTATATTTTTCAAAAGCTTTTTTATTAAAATTTTCTGATGGATTTTTATGATATTTTCATTTATAAGGTTTTCTTTTAAAAGAAGATTTTCTATCCTTCTTATTTGATTTCCTTTTATTAGGAATAATCAATTTGGGTATTGTAAGCATATTGCTCACAGAAATCACCAGTTTCCTTTTTACGGGCTAATTTTTGTTTCTTTAATTGTTTTTTCAATTTTATATCAGTGCAAAGTGACATTCCTTCTTGTATAATGGTACTGATAAGGCTTCCAGATGTATGAGAATTATACGGTATGGAAATACCATTATGCAAATCTCGTAATTTCTTCCTTACCTTTCGGCAAAGAAAGTTGGTAAGCCATGAAATGATGGATATTCTACAAAAGTTCTCACGATCTTTCATTATTGACACCTTCGGGGCCAATGAAATGATGGATAATTGTGAGGATTAAAGTATAAACCACATCTTGTTGCTGCGTATCTTGATTTAATTCATTTTTAATTATTTTTGTAACATGCAAAATTCATACTGTTGTGAGAGAGAAATGACATTATTGTAGCAGCCCGAACCTTCTAATCTCTACTTATTAGTGCCCATAACCACTTTAAGGTATTTCCTTTTATTTCTATTGCCAATTGGATGAAATCTGACCGTGCGATTTGATTTGTAAGACTCGTGGGTCTTAAAGGTACATACTGTAGTTTAAGTGTTTAGATCTATTGGGTGAGATTAAATTCTCTTGTTGGAATTAGATGTAAGGCTAGGATTTATTTAGCCTTGTTTAGAAAGTTAGGATTAGGACACTTGTCCTAAGGGTTTAACCTAAAGAGGAAACAAAACCTAACTTGGTTTTGGTCTCATTTGTGGTTTTTGGAAACTTGGTGAAGCAAGAGAAGGAGAAAGGAGAATTTAGGCTAGGGTTTTGCTCAAGTTGATTCTCTTGGAGTTTTGTAAGTAGGTAATCTCATGAATGTGTTAGATTCAGCTAGGTTTTCTAAGCATTTCCTTATTTCTTGATCAAAGCATAGAATTTGTGATTAAATGTTGAATTTATGTTTAATATTGGAGTAATATTGCTTTTATTGTGTCTTAATATGCTTTCCCTACGAATTTGTGTATTGAAATGCTTGGTTGTGAGACTTGAGTTGAATAATGGAGGATTAGGGAAGAATTTCCCCTTTTGTTTGCTCGTTCGCGACTTCGGTGGCCCCTCGGTGCGCCGAATAGTTCACCGAACGCTTTCGGGGCCGCCAGCGAACTAGTCAGTTTGCCAGGTAGGCACTTTATTTGAACCGATTCACCAAGAAACATTTCGGCGCGCCGAGAATGGACTTCGGTTCGCCGAAATGGTTCTCCAAAAATCAACTCCTTGGATTTTTTGCCGAATGACAGTCGGTCCGCCGATGAGGTCGTCGAGTTGGTTTAGGCTCATCGAACAGGTCGCCGAGACCTCACCAAGTCTGTTTTGGTCAGTATAAGTTTCTACATCTATTAATACTGATCCTTTGGTATGATTATGAGTAGAATTAGCACTATGTTTGAGTTCAATGATTACAAGGACAGCTTTATATTGACACTTGAATTGACCTAATATTATGATGAAATTGTATGACAATGTGCACTCAATTGTAATTGTTTACACCTTGTACACAATGATATGTATGTTTAGCTAATGTGCACTTTTCACAGCACTACATTTACTCTAGACCATGTCTTGGTTAAAGAGTGTGACCCTATGCTTTGAGACCTCATGGTTGTGTCTCGCGAATGAAATGAGAGAGATATGAATATCATATTTGGTGAGGAGACCGGTAAGACTAAGTTGAGGGCGTAGCTAACTCAACATACCTTTCTTTTACCAAGAGAGTAATGCCCTAGAGAAAGAAGGAAACCTCTGTAGCTTGTCAAGTGACGTGATTTCCCGAGGGATACCGCACGTGGGTGCAAGTCTCGGTACACAGTACCACTGATAAAAAATAAGGTGGGGCGAATGTGACTCCTAGGTCGAAAGCCTTAAAATTATGCTGTACACATAGAATAGTCCTATTTCCTCTACAACAGTTACGACGGGGGATGATTTTAGGTCGCTGGAACATCCTGGGGCGAATTCAAGTTGCTGGGACACCCCGGATTTAGAGACTTTATCAGGGGGAAACATACCACATTGACTCCCTAACAGAGTTGCATGGGCATTACATATTAGATTGTGTGTTAGATCACCTTGGTGATATGTATGTAGATAAGTCGCATGCATAATAAATGAATTACCTCATGCATTGCACTTTGATTGTTTTCTTCTGTGTTTCGATTAGAGTTCAGTAAATGTTTTTAACTCTTAGAGATCTTTCCCATTCCTGATACTATTTACTTACTGGCTAGTGTAGCTCATGCTTTTTTAGCAACCTTTGAAGATCCTTAGAAGAAACTACCGCTAAAAGAGAATACTACTCAGAAGGGTGGCTTTGAAGAAGAAGAAGAAGATTACTTTTGCCTTATGTGATTATTGTAAACACTTACAACTTTATTTTGGAATTTTGCTCTGATACTTTAGTTTCTCCTTTGGGTGTAGATATATCCTTTGGGATACATGTCTTAGTATCCTTTTAAATCTGATTTTCAACCTAGAATTGTATATTTCCGCTGCTTGCATTGTAAATGCCGTATAGTATGAATTTTAATATCGTATATTCCTCTTTATTCATACTTTCTCAACCTCACTGGGCCCCAAGTGGCTTTATAGGTTCGGGTCATGACAATTATCCCATCAACCCTTAAGAAGGCCAGTAAATCCACAATGATAAACCTGGCAACTTCTTGATCGGAATTATGATTTTGTTTACAGACAGTGTTGTACATTAACATTTGATGAATTATTTCATATATTTGGTAGTCAGACATGCCATCTATGTTCCATTCAAAGATAGTTTTACCATGGTAAGACTTTTGGGTATGGAAAAAGTCTTCTTCATAGAGAATGTCTTGTGGAGTAGGTCTAGGATAATAATTCCTACTAGGACCAGCAAATGTAGTTTTAGGATTGTTTTTTCCAAAATTAATTTTACTAAGTTGAAAATTAGAGTTATCTTCAACAAAATTTGTTTGAATTTCTTTAAGCTTTTCTGGAGAGATGTCCGAATAAATTTCAGAATCAGACTCATGATGAGACAAGACCTGGATATTAAGTCCCTGAATTTTTTTAGATAAGAGAGATAAAAATTCTTAATTCTTTTGCGGGTTAGACAATTTGAACCCAAATACCTCAATTGGAGGTTTTATAGTAGGTAAATCTGGTGGTTTATTCAGAGGTTTTTTAAGATGAAGGAATAAAATTATGTCATCCGTGTTAGTCTCAATTCGACCTAACTGTTTTCCTACTGATTGAAGAAAACGAATGGTATAATTATTTTGCTTATAAACACGATTAATATCATCAAGACTAGACAAAATTTCTTTGCCTTTACCTTTATCTACATTTTTAATTTGTATGAAAGCAGTAGTTTCAAGGTGTTGATTAGAAAGATTAGGATCTTGATCGGCTAACTTTAAGGGTTCAAGAGGAGGATGAATAACAATTATTACTTTATCCTCAGTTGTTGTCCATTTTTTTTTTTTTTTTGAAATTCTTCTAAAGAGAATATATTTAGGACATATTGGGTTAGATAAAACCATGGGACAAAAAAGATTAATGTCTGATGAATCTCAAAATAATTATAGAACTCAGTTTTGAATTTCTGAAGTTCCTCTTTAGTATAGAAATTGAAATACTAATCCCTAAAACCTTGATTTTGAGAAAAGGTAAAATTCATTGTTTATAATTTTCACTTTCCTAGGGTTTTTATATATTGCATGAGGAATTTGTTGGGTAGATAACCTAATCCCTTCAATATTAACTTGATTTTCACTTTCTTCTGACTGCTGGTCAGAAGAATGATCAACAGGAATTGCAGAGGTTGAATTCCTGGAAGTAGATGGGTAAGATACTTGGTAAGGTTGTCTCCAACTTCTCGATGAAGATGATCTGGGAAGATCAAATGAAGGCTTCCTAAAGTTTAGGATGACTTCTCCATCATCGAACTAGACAATATTATCAATATTATGATGGATTAATGGTCTTGGGAGAACAACATTAGGGATGCTCCGAGACTCAGAAAAATGGATTTCATCCCAGGCAATCAAACGAGGTGTCATAATGCTTGTTTTGGAAGTAAGATTGGTCTCAATTAAGACAGTCTTACCCAGGGTACTAGATTTTTTAATGTTTGGGGTCATGGTATTCGTGAACTAATAATAAATTCTATATATTAAAGCTATTGTCTCAGAACCAGCAAGGGAGTTGTATCCTTTAGTTTGAAACCTGAGACTGACAACTTCATAAAGATTTGGGTCAGTCAGCGATAGACTGAGGTTCGGGTATACATCAAAGTACACTGGACCGTGACATAGACTAGTTTCTATGGCATCCATTAAGGATGACCTATAATTGAGGCATCTGGCATCACAAAGGGTTGCCTGTAGACATGCATTTATGCCTAAGAGGGTCAAGGGTTTAAAGGCTACCTGAATTAAGCCTATGTGGATGAATTTATATTTCTGGAGATGAGAGTGCAGATCTTTTGGATCCAACAACTTAATTATCTCATCCTGAGAATCCAGACTAAGCGTCTGTTCCATGGTCTTAATGGCCATGATGGGATTTAAGTCATACCAATTAGACCTATAAATTGTCTTTGGTTTGACTTTTGGAATAGTCCACTTATTCAACTGTTGTTGAATGTTTTCGAATTCTAATAATTCTGAGTTTTTGATTAACTCATAGGAGGATTCATGTGGTTGTGTCATTGCACATACAAATACCTAAGCAGTCTGTCTAATTTAAGCATACTATTGAATTAACAACACGCTAGAGAATCAAAAGGAAAATTCAAAAGGATAAAACATGTATATTTTATAAAATGCAACCCATCCATTAACAAAATCATTATTTTGAGAAGGAAAATGAAAACAAAATATTGAATATAACCAAACTGATAGATCGATCACCCTAAGATTGTTCAGAAAATAATAAAAATTGGAAAAGATCAAGCTGAAGATTGTTCCCAAAAGAATAAGAACTGGAGAAGATAAAGAGAAGGAGTCAATAGAAGGCATCTTACGTTCATTCCAGTCCTTCAATTTGGATGCCTTGTTGCACTGCTTTAAGGAAAAAGTCCCAAATATTCTTAGTTGAAAAGCCCAAACCCCTTTTTTGGCTATCTTCGAAGTAGTGGCAAGTAGGTTTCTTGGAAAGTGAAGCTTGTCGAAGGATCAGTCTTGATCCGATCCGAGACATTGGATGTGATATATAGGTTCCATCCCGTTTTGGTCCAAATTGGAACGAATACAGATAACCACTAGCCTATTTGGGTAAGATCTGATTTAATCCTGTCAAAACTCAAATCGATACTATTATAGGAAGGGCACTTCGAAAAGTGTGCCAAAAGAAAAATTATTTTTTTCAAAACTATCCTTATAATATAAAATTATAAGATATTTTCAAAAAGTTTTAAGGATAATTGTGTAGCAGGTCTTACCAGTTTGAAAATGTTTTGCTACATCGACATTGCAAACCTTGATTACGATATATACCAATTTTTCGTACCCACAATTCTTCTTCAATTTCAACCAAAACTGTTCCCAGTTAGTTGATGGGTCACTGAGCCAAGATTAGCCCCAGTAAAAGTGAAAACAGGAACGAATGATCAAAACAAAATCATTATTTTGGGAAGAAAAATGAAAAAAAAAATATTGAATATAACCAGACTAATCGATCGATCAGCCTAAGATTGTTCAGAAAATGATAAAAATTGGAAAGATCAGCTTAAGATTGTTCTCAAAAGAATAAGAAGTGGAGAATATAAAGATAAAGAACATATAGAAGGTATCTTATGCTCATTGCAGACCTTCAATTTGGATGCCATGTTGCACTTTTTCAAAGAAAAAGTCCCAAATATTCGGAGTTGAAAACCCTAAACCCCTTTTTGGCTATCTTCGAAAAGGTGGCGAGTAGATTTTTTGGAAAGTGAAGCCTGTCAATAGATCGGTCATGATCCCATCAGAGACATCAAATTTGATATATAGGGTCCATTCCGATTCGTTCCAAATTGGAACGAATACGAATAACCACTGGCTTATTCGGGTAAGTTCTAATTCAATCCCGTCGAAAACTCAAATCTATTCTATTATGGGAAAGGGCACGTCAAACAGTGTGCCAAAAGAAAAATTATTTTTTTCAAAACTATCCTTATGTAGAATTATAAGATATTGTCAAATAATTTTAAGGATAATTGTGTCGCATGTCCTACCAGTTTGTGAATGTCTTGCGACATCAACATTGCAAACCTTGATTATGATTTGTACCAGTTTTTCATACCCACTATTATTCTCCAATTTCAATCGAAACTGTTCTCAGTTACTCAATGGGTCATCGAGTCAAGATTAACCCTAGTAAAAGTGAAAACAGGAACGAATGATGAAAAATAAATCATTATTTTAAAAAGAAAAATGGAAAGAAAATATTGAATATAACCAAACTGATCGATCGATTAGCCTTAGTTTGTTCAGAAAATAATAAAAATGGGAAAGATCAAGCTAAGATTGTTCCCAAAAGAATAAGATGTGGAGAAGATCAAGAGAAAGTATCAACAGATGAAATTTTACAATCGTTGCAGTCCTTCAATTTGGATGCCTTGTTACACTGTTTCAAAGAAAAAGTCCCAAATATTCTCAGTTGAAAACTCTAAACCCCCTTTTTTTTTTTGGCTATTTTTGAAGTGGTGGCGAGTAGATTTCTTGGAAAGTGAAGCCTGTCAATGGATCAGTCATGATCCCATTAGAGACATCGATCTTGATATATAGTTTTCATCCCGATCCGGTCCAAATTGGAACGAATACAGATAATCTCTAGCCTATTCAGCTAAGATTTGATTCGTTTTCGTCAAAACTCAAATCTATACTATTATGGGAAAGGGCACGTCGAAAAGCGATCCAAAAGAAAAATTATCTTTTTCAAAACTATCCTTATAATATAAAATTATAATATTTTGTCGAATAATCTTAAGGATAATTTTGTCGCAGGTCTCATCAGTTTGCAACATGTCTTGCGACATCGACATTGCAAACCTTGATTACGATATCTACCAGTTTTTCGTACCCACTGTTCTTCTCCAATTTCAATCGAAACTGTTCTCAGTTACCAGATGATTCACTGAGCCAAGATTATCCCAAGTAAAAGTGAAAACAAGAACAAATGATCAAAACAAAATCATTATTTTGGAAAGTAAAATGAAAAAAAATATTGAATATAACCAAACCGATCGATCGACAAGCTTAAGATTGTTCATAAAATAATAAAAAAGGAAATATCAAGCTTAAGATTGTTCCCAAAAGAATGAGAAGTGGAGAAGATCAAGAGAAAGAATCAATAAAAGGTTTCTCTTGCTCGTTGTAGTCCTTTAATTTGGATGCCATGTTGCACTGCTTCAAAGTAAAAGTCCCAAATCATCTTAGTTGAAAACCCAAAACCCATTTTTTGGCTATCTTCAAAGTGGTGGCGAGTAGATTTCCTAGAAAGTGAAGCTTGTCAATGGATCGGTCATGTTCCCATCAGAGACATCGAATTTGATGTATCGGGTCCATCCCGATCCAGTTGAAATTGGAACAAATACGGATAACCGCTAGCCTATTCGGGTATGATTTGATTCAATACCATCAAAACTCAAATCCATACTATTATGGGAAATGGTACATTGAAAAGTGTGCCACAAGAAAGTAAAGGCTGTCAATGGATCGGTCATGATCCCATCAGAGACATCGAATTTGATATATAGGGTCCATCCCGATCCGGTCGAAATTGGAACGAATACGGATAACCGCTAGCCTATTCGGGTAAGATCTAATTCAATACCGTCAAAACTCAAATCCACACTATTATGGGAAAGGGACATTGAAAAACATGCCAAAAGTAAAATTATTTTTTCCAAACTGTCCTTATAATATAAAATTATAAGATATTGTCAAATAATTTGAAGGATAACTATGTTGCAGGCCTTACCAGTTTGCGACATCGACATTGCAAACCTCTATTACGATATGACCAATTTTCTGTACGCACTATTCTTCACCAATTTGAATCGAAACTATTCCTAGTTACTCGATGGTTCACCGAGCCAAGATTATCCCCATTAAAAGTTAAACAGGAACAAATAATCAAAACAAAATCATTAATTTTAGAAGAAAAATGAAAAAAAAAATGTCATATAACAAAATTGATCGATCAACCAGTCTAAGATTGTTCAGAAAATAATAAATATGGGGAAGATCAAGCTTAAGATTGTTCCCAACATAATAAGAAGTGGAAAAAATCAAGAGAAAGAATCAATAGAAGGTATCTTTCGCTCGTTACAGTCCTTCAATTTGTATGCCATGTTGCACTGCTTCAAAGAAAAAGTCCCAAATATTCTGTTTTGGGGCATTAAAGAAATAACAGAGGGTCATTATTTTTGAAAAATGTATCAAATTAGTTAGAGTCACTTTTTGGTAGTTAGAGATATTTGTTTTACACACTCGTGGTGAGAATCTTTGCCACACGTGCATACAACAGCATTGCAAAAGCACGACGTCACTCAATACTGCTTATGTGTCAAATATTTTCTCAAAAACTACCAAAAGAGACCCCTGGCTACCCCCGAATTTTTGTACATTTACAGTCATTTTGAAGGTTTTGGTCTGGAGAACTCAAATTAGAAATCATAATCCTATTTCGACGTTTGAAATTCTAGGTTGTGGCCAAAAAACTGTTGAGGGTAAAATTGTCATTTTTGTTCCAAACTCCGAATCTAGGCAATATGTAACTCGTTTGAAATCATTTTTCACCTAGAATTCAAATTTCGAGTTAAATCGGACTTCGGATAAGGAATAGAGTAGGTGGGGCCACCAAGGGCATTTTGGTTATTTTCATGCATTTCTATGATATTCATGGATATTTGAGATTTCAAAGGAATTCAAGCACATGGAAGAGATGTGGTTTAGAGGATGATCAGGAGCTGCCGATGCAAAACAAGGAGAAACTGCACATCGGTGCAAATTGAGGTGTCTACAGGGACACTCCGCGGTCTTTGGCCATCTAGATGCGAGTCTGGATAGGCGCAAAGATTGCCCACGGATGCTTGATACCATTCGTGGATGGACCTTGGAAGATGGCCATAGAAAGGATTAAATTAGGCATTCCCAGGGGCACCGGTTGACCGACCATGTAGTCTGGTCAACCGAACAGGGCCACCGGTCGGTCTCTGACTGATCGGTCCCTGGTGCCGGTCGCATAGCAGACCATTGCTGGTCTGTGTGATCTGCACGTGCCCGGTCGACCGAGCAAGTGGTCTGGTTGACCGGTAGGAGCATCCGGTCGAATCCCGATTGATCGGATTGCTCACTGGTTGCTCAAAACCCTAAGTCGATTTTGTATGCCTTAAGCACTACTGCTTGACGACAAAAATGCCCGGACAACCAGCGGCTCGAAGGTTTGATCGGTAGGTCTTTCCATCCGATATGTTAATTTGAATTTCAAATTTAACTTAATTCGGTGGAGCCACCGTTCGACCGGTCAGTTGCACCGATCGATCAGCGGACGCGAAAAACGTAAACTCTATAAATAAGAGTTGGGAATCATAATCGCGAAGGACCTGCACATAAATTCTCCTAAGCTGTAGTTCTAGATCTAAGAGATTTTCGCTCTTCCTTGGGCTAGAGAGTTCCTCTTCTTCCTCTTCTTCCCATTCATAGTTGAATTGACATCCTGTGTCATTTAATTTGAAGAATAAGGGTTGAGATCCAAGCCCTTACCCATTGTGTTGCATTGATTAGATCATCTCACACACAGA
>JAUPMG010307136.1:0-16464 GCA_031762675.1 Pachysandra terminalis
TATCTACTGTAATGAGATGAATTGGAATGATTGTGCATGATGCTTATGTTAGCTAATATGCATAAGGCATGGTACTGCGATGATAAGGTTAATGATGTAAGTCCTTGAAAGCGCATGACTGTGTTTATTTATTTTATTTAAATAAGCATGAGATGTGAACGTAAGGGTGTTGTTGTTATTCTTTTGCTAGCTCTGGTATGTGCAACATGGTCATAATGATTGATGTTTACTCAGCTGTGATTATTTGTTTGCATATCATGTAGTTGATTGTTAATTGCATGCATCTAAAGGGCATTCATACATGGTGGGTCCCGATGGGGACTCAGACCCTGGGCTGACCTTGGCTTCTTTATGAAGGACCAATGGACAATGTGAGGATACTTCGACTCCATGGTGAGTGCCAAATGAGAGGCAAGATTTCTGGTGTCCCAGTGAGGGACCCTATAGGTATAAATCATAAGAATGATTTATGGGTGAGGGATTAGCTACCCCAAGAGCCCGAGGAAAACTATATATGATTTGGTGTGTACTTATATAGAGTGAAATCTGATTGGCATGTGTGGAGTCTGGGATGTACCACGGTGGGAGGTTCACGAAGATGATGCTCTCGGAACCACCGATGAAGGTTCATGAAGATGATGTCCTCAGAACCATTCTAGTGATAGAGGGTGCTTTGGTTCCTAATCCAGGTTGAGGTGGTGTTCCCTCTTAGAGTTACGACTCCCTGTGACTGTGCTATACACACAGGATCCACTAACGGCCTTAACCCGATGTGGTTTATATACTCCATGATAGCGATGCATGTTAGCGTAGTGGGATCATGTGGACATCCAACACCACAATACCCAATCACATTCATTGCATTCACGTGTTTGTAAATGGCCATCATGATTGGATGGTAGATTATATTGTTTATGTCATTGCATATAATGAACAAACCATTGTATTCTATTCATGGCATAGCATGCATTCTGGATATGCATTTGAGTGTGTGAATCTTAAATAGTACATTGTACTTGCTGAGCGCGTAGCTCAAGCCTTTCTGGCTCCAACATTTCAGGTACATAGTTTGTACTGCTGTGTGGATCCCTGGATGATGTGGAGGTGATGACGAGAAGTATCGGCCTCTTCTGCATACATGGTGATTGGATGAGACGCATTTTGTTTAGAGTTGATGTACTCTTTTAGTTAGGCTATGTATTCAGCTTCTTTTTGTACTTATGGAGGTTAATGATGTATTTTTAAGCTCATATTGTTTAAACATCATTATGCTCGTTTTGCTTCCACTTATTACTCTCTGATTTCAGTATTATTCTACTGCTTTATGGTTAGAGGTTACCACTCCCTTGGGTTTTGTGTTTGGAGAAAGGAGTGAGAGTTAGGCTTGGAATCCTAGAGTTATGCTCACGTGCGTGTGAGTCATGCTTTAGAATTCGGGTCGTGACAAAGTGGTATCAGAACGAATGATCCTTAGATTAGATCATAGTTTAGAAGAGAGATGTGAGTAAGTGGATGGATATATATAATACTGGGAACTAGGATTGATTTTTAGTTGTGTACCCTTAGAGGTTGCTTTCTGACAGATGCTGAAGCATAGAGAGCTCACTATTCCTGAACATCTAAGGATTGAACCTTAAGGAGGTTTTGCGTGGCGAGTATACTGGGTTGGAAAGTCCAGGGGGACTTGACAACCAAAGGCTTGCTGGGTTTTGATTTCTAAAACGTGACTGAGTATGTAAAACCCTGACACTGACCGAGTACCTCCATAAGTATAAGGGAGGATGTAGTTGGAAATGCATTTACGCCCTAGAATTTATGAAAAGGAAGGTGTGTTAGCGTAATTAATAAGGAAGGGTAAAAGATACATTATAAATTATACATAATGGTTTTACCTCAAAAGAATTTCTACGAAATCTAACTTATCAAAATAAATGATTAGTGGATTAATAGGACCTAGATTGCACCGAGGTGGGGTCGGTTCGCCGAGTTGTGCGCCGACATGGGTTGGTGTGCCAAGGGACGCTTGGGTGCACCGAATAGGACGCCGTAGACCTTGCCGAGTTGAATACTTGGATTTCTATTTTGGTATTTGTGTTTACACTACATGATGTTCATCCTATTGCTTTTGATTGTGTATAATTACACTTCTAGATGAACTTTCATTCCATTTTTCATGATTTACTCTATGAAGTTGTGAACTGGATACAAGTCAACATATGGCATCAAATATATACATGAATCATGTTACACCTTGTACACAAAAGTGAATGTTTAGTTAATGTGCACCAACCCACTTGCCCTCATTGACTCTCGACCATAGCTTGGTCCGAGAGTATTACCTTGTTCTCCGAGACCATATGATGGGTTCTCGTGAGTTGAATAAGAGTGATGTGATGTAAATCCCACATCGAGTGAGGAGTTTGGCGAGGGCGAGTTGAGGGATTAGCTACCCCAAAATACACACTTATTGCCCAAGAGCCGTTTTACCCAAGAATACTCACGTTGGTGAAATCTTGGACGTATTATATATAAGAGAGAGTGAGACCTCTGTAGTGTGTCGATTGTCATGGTTTCCTGAGGGCATACTCACGTTGGTGACAACCTCGGTATTTTATCCCTTGATAAAAAATAAGTCGGGGGATTGTGCCTCCTTGGTTGAAAGCCCATAGACCTATGTTGTATACATAGAATAATTCTATCCCTTAGCCGTGTATAAGGGGATGGATTCACGTTGGTGGGACATCCTGGATAGTAGTATTGGACCATGAGGAAACATGCCATATTTACATATTTGACAGACTGCATTTCATATTAGATTATTTGATTAGATCACCTTGGTGATTAATGTGAGTTAAGTGCACAACATGCATGTAATTAAGATTTGACCTCATGCATTCATACATAAATCATTTTGTGGTTTTATCTTTAAGCTTTCCTTGACTAGTGGCTGTGACCCTAAGTCCAACATGAGTAATTATGAACTTGTTTACTTACTGGCTTTTATAGCTCATGCTTCCTAGTAAAAAACTTTCAGGACCTCTAGAAGAAGAAGTGGCCGGGGAAGGTGAAATCAAAGTAGAGCCCGCTGATGATGAAGAAGACTTTTATTATGAGTAGTTGGTTGTAATATTGCAGATAATATTTTGGATTTTAATATTCTTTTTGAACATACTTTACAGGAAGTCTGATTTTAATCTAGAACTTCATTTTGAAATCTTCCCCTGTAAATCATGTAATTATCTTATGGAAATGTTCTTTTGTTCATAATACTTATCTCTGACGTTTTTCTTTGATATATGACTACTACTCCCTTGTTTAAGGGGTGAGAGTTACATCTAAGTCCGTCGGAAATTTTTTAATAAATTCTGGGTTTTGGATGTGACAAAGGGAAAGTTCTGGCCTATGCTTCGTGGAAGCTCAAAATACATGAAAGGAACTACCCTATACATGATCTGGAACTGGCGTCCATTGTCTTCGCTGTCAAGATTTGGCGACATGACCTGTTTGGCTAGACCTTTGAAGTATTTTCTGACCACAAGAGTTCAAAGTACCTTTCCTCACAAAAGGACCTAAATATGCAACACAGAAGATGGATGGAGCTGGTCAACGACTACAATTTCTCACTTCAATACCGTCCGGGCAAGGCCAACATTGTAGCAGTTGCACTTAGCCAGAAACCTCGAAGCATCGTAGCACATATGCTGATTCAAGAGTGAAAGATGTACGAGGCCGAATACAACATTGGAATACATGTAGTAGATCAAAGAGTAAGGTTATGCAATTTCCTTGCTAAACCTTCACTCAAAACCAGAATCATCGAGTTACAAGCAAAGGAACCACGGATGCAAGACTTGGCCAATGATACCGAACGACCCGACTGGGCCAAGCAGGAAGATGGAAGCATACGACTGAAAGGTAGACTTGTACCCAACAATGAAGAACCGAAAAAGCAGATTCTTGAGGAAGCACATAGATCCCGTTACTCAACTCATCCTGGAAGAACGAAGATGTACTATGACCTACAGCGAAACTATTGGTGGAAATACATGAGGTGGATATCGAAAATTTGTGACTAAGTGTATGACTTGTCCACAAGTCAAAGCTGAACACCAAAAGCCAGCAGGAACACTTCATCCTCTATCAATAGAGGAATGGAAGTGGGAGCATATTTCTATGGATTTCATCACTTGACTGCCAAGGACTCGCAACAACCATCACATGATTTGGATGATAGTGGACAGACTCACCAAGTCCGCACACTTCATACCTACAAAGATTTCCATGAACACGGAAGAGCTAGCAAGATTGTACATGAAGGAGATCATTCGGCTGCACAGAGTACCGGTCACCATTGTTTTTTATCGCGGTACCCAATTTACCTCAAGGTTTTGGGGAAGCTTACATAAAGCCTTGGGAACCAACTCAACTTTAACATGGCATTTCACCCTCAAGCCGATGTACAGACAAGAAGGGTCAACCAAGTATTAGAAGATTTGCTGAGAGCATGTATCCTAGACTTCAAAAGAAGTTGGGAGGACCATTTGGCACTGATCGAGTTCTCTTACAACAATAGTTACCAAACAAGTATCGGAATGGCACCATTTGAAGCGTTGTACAGAAGACCTTCGCGATCACCTTTGTGTTGGAATGAGGAGAATGTTTACATTCCCCTTGGACCAGAATTAGTTGCTGAAACAAATGAGAAGATCAAACTCATTAGAGATCGACTTTCTACGGCACAACTTCGGCAAAATAAGTACGCTAATTTGAGAAGAAGGAAGCTAGAATTCATGGTGGGAGATTGGATATTCCTTAAGGTTTCACCGACCAAAGGAGTATTCAGATTTGGTAAGAAGGGTAAGCTAGCAACTCGATTTGTTGGACCCTTCGAGAACATCGAAAGGATTGGAGAAGTTGCTTACCAATTGCAACTACCATCAAGCTTGGACTTAGTGCATAATGTATTTCATGTTTCTATGCTAAGAAAATATCGTCCTGACCCTATGAATGTGATTGATTGGCAAACAATCACAATTAAGGATGATACAACTTATGAGGAGCAACCAATAGAGATTCTAGATCGGAAGGAACAAGTGTTACGCAACAAAGTCATACCGAAGGTGAAAGTTCTATGGAGCAACCACGGAACTTCAGAAGCAACATGGGAACTTAAGGCCGAATTGCGGGAGAAGTACCCACAACTCTTCGATTAAGGTAAATGAATTTCGAAGACGAAATTTTCTTAAGGAGGGTAGGATGTAATAACCCAAACAAAACTTAGGGGTTAATGTGAAATTCATAAGAAACTAGGATTTATTTAAAATTTTAGTAAATGCAGAACTATTTGACTTTGACTGATTTTGATTGGTGGATTGTACAACAAAGAGATTGTGTACAGCATATGCAATTTAAATCTCTAAAGTTAAATGTATGGCATAGATTTCGCAGTAACTTTTGCATCTCAATCAATGGTTGAGATTAAAAGTTAAAAATGTAGTAAGATTCTCTCTAAAAAAAATTGAAACTAGTTGAGCTAGAGACTAAGGTTCTAGAAGGATAACATGTAAATAGAAGCTCACATGGGCTGGAATTTAAATATGAGAAATCTTCTAGAAACAAAATATAACCTTTTAACTAACAATGGTAAGAACCCATATTAGAAACTAACACACATGGGATGAGATTAAAGGTTAATAGTTACTAATTAAGAGAGTTTTTAAGTGTCTATATAAACATAGGATCATTAGAGGTTAGAAAACACAGTAATTCATTGGAAAAGAAGAAGAAGAAGAAGAAGAAGAAGAAGAGGAAAATCAGAGGTGTGATACACTACACCACACGACCAAAGCAAGGTAACTATCCAAGTTTAACATAACTTATGGTTTTAATAGGTGCTTTGTTATTTTTCTATTGTTTTCTAAAAGTTTTACTTGTTTTTCAAGTTTATGGTTAGGAGAAGGTAAGATTATTGTAATAACCTGAATAATTCATAAAAATAATAACTGAGAACCTTAGGGTAGGATAGTAATTTGTTTAGACTGATAAGTTAATTTCACTTAGTAAATCTAATTTAGATCACTTAACGTCCTTAATCACACGAAGACACATTAGAGATCCTTAGATCATTAATTGATTAGTTTAAACTGATAGACTTAAGGGTAGTGTTAATCTGATAGATTGAATTAGTGATCAAAGAGGAATAAAATATTATGGATGCCTTGATCTTCTTATTAGCACATTTCTATGTTCTATAACAAATGAAGCTTCTTACCCTCAGTTGGATCACATATCGGATTAGATCCGACCATGAGATCAAGCTTGATGTGATTGTTGGGTATTACTGCTATGTATAGTAGTCTAACCCCTATGTGTTGAGAGAGTGGCAAACTTGCAAATTCTATGTAATTGTATGATTGTGTGGTTTAGATCTAAGCTAGTGAGTTATTTGTCTTTAGTGAGTGGTGAGGTGTAGGGTTAGATTTAAAATGGGTATGATTGTGTGGTGTAGATTGGAGTGGTGGGGGTAGTTAGAATTGAGTGGCTAGGATGAGAGTGGTTAAGTTTAGATGGCTAGGATTAGAAGAGTGAAATGGAAGGATGAGATTAAGTTGGTGAGAGATGGAGGCCTTGGATGAAGACATGTGTTAGGGTTAGTTGAGAAGAGAGGAGAGAATCTCATATTCTCTATGGGTTTTGTTTGGTTTTGGGTCTAAGGTTTTGACTTAGAGAGCTTGGAGGAGAAGGAGATCCGGAGAGAGTTTTCCTTGCTAAGGATTTCTCATGGAGTTTCTAGCATTCTTGAAGATGTAAGTGGATATCTTCATGAATATACATATATTTCTTAGATTTTATGCCTTTCTTTTACTTTCATGTTCATAGCATTTTTGAATAAACCAAATGTCTAGATGATGAGTTAGAACTCACTATCATGATATAGAGTAAGTTAAATGTTTGGTTACAAATTTTAGAGTTATCTTGAATGGAGAATGGGTTGAGTTGTCTTGATCTTAGATTTTAGTTTAATGATAGGTTCTAGGGTTGTATTTTAGTGGATTTTGGTAAAATATTGTATGTTAGAAGCTTCCCTTTAGTTGTGTAAGCAAGGTGATGGAAAACCCCATGATTGTAGCCTGGTCACGACGTTCGACGAACTCTTAGGTGCGTCGAACGGTCACCAAACATGAATTCTGGGCCGAGGGTGGACACTTCAGTACGCCGAATGGTCGCCAAGTATGAATGTCAATTGAAGAGGTCACCGAGGTAGCTTCGGTGCGCCGAAATTGGCTTCGGGGAGCTGACAAGGACGCCGAAAGGGTCGCCGAGGAAGTAAGTTCGGGAAACGTCGCCGAATCTCAGGTGAGGTCCGCCGAAGAAGATCTCGGTGCGCCTCTAAGCCTAAAACCTCGCCGAACCTGTAGTTCTGGACCAAACCTAATGTAGTTAGTGTGGGTTACTTGTGTAGTATGCCATTTAGTTGTATGCCACATCTGCTCTTTTGTTGTTGAATGACTATTATCTTTTAACTTGTATGATATGATAATGTAGTTATATTAAATGTCTTGATTAAACTTTACTGTACCCATTACTTATGTATATAACATGCATGATGAAATTATATGTCACACAACGTCATACATCGTTAGTAGGCTATACGCACGTAACATGTTGATAGCATAGTTCCTTATTTTGTGTTTGATCAACGAGGTGTTGTGTAACAATGTGGGAAATGTAGACAGATGCATGTTCTCGTTTGTTTTGTATGCACCTTGTACACAAGAATGTATGCTTAGGTAATGTGCACTCACTCACATGCACATCATTAACTCTTGACAATGGAATTGGTCTATGAGTAACACCATTTCCTTGAGTCCACAGTTTTTGGACGCCTGAATTATATCTTGAGAGTACTATGACCTGGAAGTCATAATAAGTGAGGAGACTTATATTTAAGTCGTTGAGGGACTAAGCATCCCAATAGACCAATGGTTGATTTCTCCCATGGTGCGGGAAGCATCTTAGGTATTGATCCTAAGAGGTTGGTGAGGGCGCCTTATAACGGTAAGACCAAATATCCGAATCATATGAGCGAGCTCTGATAATTGATCAGTGGTGTATGGTACTGTGAGGAAGTTCTGTGTGATGCCTTGTGATTCGTCCCTATGATCGAAAATAAGATTAGGCGCTTGTGTCCTTTAGGTCGAAACCACCAGAAACTATGCTGCGCACGTAGAATAATTTGCTATTCAATCCATTAATTGGAGGGTGGTTTCTATGTGTGCACCTTGCGATAATACGATTAAAATCATATGCTGGAACCAACATTAACTACCACTAATCAGAAAGGATCTCTTCGTTGGGTCACAGACTTCCAATGGTGGATCGGTTTACATGAAAATCCACACATACCCCATGTACATGTGGTGATAGTTGTGAGGTAGGTACACCGCATGCATTAATCAAATAATTAACCTCATGCATCTGATTTTATTTGATTGTTGTATGGACTGTAAGTATTGTGAATTGCATATTTTCAAGGATAGTCTTATATATTCCTGAAGATATCATACTTACTGGCTAGTGTAACTCATGCTTTATAGCAACCACATTTCAGGTACGTTGAAAGAAGATCGAGATGAAGTCCCAGATGAAGATGCAACCGTGATTCTTATTTAGTGATGAAATGTAATAGATAGTAAATGTTTTTAATCAAAATTTCCCGTTGTATGAAAGATTAATTAGATTTCATGTAATCATGGACTTGTAATATATCTATATCTTTCAAATATTATTATATGGATTTAAATGTATGTTTTACCTTTTAAATTTTCCTTGAAGAATTTCCAATATATATTCATGCGACTCTGATATTTTACTCCTATAGACGTTAGTCTTCTTTAGGATTTATTTATTTAGGTTTTTATCTAAATTATAGTAGGAATTGATTTGAAAATATGAGATTAGTTTTAATTTTCCGTTGCATGTATATTAAATGGCTATATTGGATATTAATTAAGAACTTTAATATCTCATCATTTGAATCTTACTTAATATCCATTATATTTAGCCCATTGTGGCTAGATATCGCTTGCCACTCCCAAGTTTGGTTTGGGGTGAAGGCTACGAATCCAAATTCTGAACCTCCAACGAGGATTATGGTTTGGGTCGTGACAGAAGTGGTATCAGAGCTTAAGTCTTCTGTTTTCAATCAATTCCATAAGTTTTAAGTCTGATGATGTTTTAGAAGTTTTCAAGGTGTCGATATTCCATAAGTCTCTGTGTGCTGAATGTTGGTTGTTGAATACTGACGACTTGAGACTTTAACTCATGGGAAAAGTGGATGTCATCTTTTCTTTCACAGGTACCTAGAGCAAATTTCAATGGCTGATAGAAGAGGTCAACATATAGTTATGAGTCCGTCTGAAGAGAACAGCAGTGTCAACCCGCAACTTGCTGGTATTTTTCAAGCGATGGGGTTGATGGCTAGTATGATGCAACAGTAGCAAGCACAAATTCAAGTTACATTACAGAAGAACATCAACAGTATCAAACAGTTCAAGGAGCTAGGACCCATAGTTTTTAGAGGAACCATAGATCCAATTGAAGCAAAAATGTTGATTAATTCCCAAGAACACATTTTCGAAGTGATGGAGATTGAAGATCATCAGATGGTTTGACTTGCCGCGCTCATGCTTGAAGGTGAGGCTCGAAGGTGGTGGAAGTCAGTAATGGAGATCGGACCCGTCAATTCGTGGGTGAAATTTAAGGTCTTCTACACAGAGTACTTTCCCAAGACATTCTGAATAGAGGAGCTTGAGTTCAGGAAGCTTGACCAAGGGAGCATGTCAGTAATGGGGTACGCAGCCAGATTCACAGAGTTATCACAGTTTTCCAAATACGCAGTGGACAAAGAGGAGAAGAAAGCTTTTCGGTTCGAGAGTGGACTGAAGCCGATTATCAGAAGCCGACTAGTTGTGAGAGAATTCACAGCGTATCATGAAGTCGTGGACTGTGCAAGGAAAGTGGAGAAAGACATGCGAGAATTCCATGAGGCATGAGATCGGAAGAAGGGAAGCTATCAAGAAAAGTTATAAGAGAGGCAAACTTGTAAATTCAATTCTTTGATGAGGTGTATGGCTTGGATTTAATTGTAAGATTGTGTGGCTTAGATCTAAGCTAGTGAATTATTTGTCTTTGTGATGAGGTGTAGGGTTAGATTTAGAGTGGGTATGATTGTGTGGTGTAGATTGGAGTGGTTGGGGGGGTTAGATTCGAGTGGCTAGGATGGTAGTGGTTAAGTTTAGCTAGGAATAGATGAGTGAAATGGAAGGATGAGATGGAGTTGGTGAAAAATGGAGGGCTTAGATGAAGACATGTGCTAGGGGAAGAGAAGAGAGAATCTCATATTCTCTATGGGTTTTGTTTGGTTTTGGATCTAGGGCTTTGACTTGGAGAGCTTGGAGGAGAAGGAGATGGGGAAAACGTTTGCCTTGCTAAGGATTGCTCATGGAGTTTCTAGCATTCTTTCACTTTTAGATTTTATGCCTTTCTTTTACTTTTATGTTCATAGGATGTTTGAAGAAATCAAATGTCTAGATGATGAGTTAGAAAGCACTATCATGATTTAGAGTAAGTTAAATGTTTGGTATAAATTTTAGACTTGTTTTGAATGGAGAATGGGATGAGTTGTCTTGATCTTAGATTTTTGTTTATTGTTAGGTTCTAGGGTAGTATTTTAGTGGATTTTGGTAAAATATTGTATGTTTGAAGTGTCCCTTTTGTGGTGTAAGCAAGGTGATGGAAAACCCCTTTATTGTAGCCTGTTCGCGACATTCTGCGAACTCTTAGGTGTGCCGAACGGTCGCCGAGCATGAATTCTGGGTCGAGGGCGGATTCTTCGGTATACCGAATGGTCGCCGAGTATGAATGTCAGTTGAAGAGGTCGCCAAGGTAGCTTCGGTGTGCCGAAATTAGCTTCGGGGTGCCGAAAGGGTCGCCGAGAAAGTAAGTTTGGGAAACATCGCTGAATCTCAGGTGAGGTCCGACGAGGAGGTCGCTGAAGGAGATCTTGATGCGCCTAAGTCTACGCTGAAAACCTCGCCGAACCTGTAGTTGTGGACCAAACCTAATGTAGTTAGTGTAGGTTACTTGTGTAGTATGCCATTTAATTGAATGCCACATCTGCTCTTTTGTTGTTGAATGACTATTGTCTTTTAACTTGTATCTATGGTCATGTAGTTATACGAAACGTTCTGATTGAACTTTACTGTACCCATTACTTATGTATATAACATGCATGATGAAATTAGTTGTCATACTTAATGCACGATGTACACAATGTCATGCATAACGCCTAGTAGGCTATACGCACATAACATGTTGATAGCATAGTTCCTTATTTTGTGTTGGATCAACGAGGTGTTGTGTAAAATTTTGTGAAAACCTTAGACAGATGTATGTTCTTATTTGGTTTGTATGCACCTTGTACACAAGAATGTATGTTTAGTTAATGTGCACCCACTCACATGCGTAGCATTAACTCTTGACCATTGAATTGGTCTATGATTAACACCCTGTCCCTGAGTCCACAGTTTAGGGACTCCTGAATTATTTCATGGGAGTATGACCTGGAAGTCATAATAAGTGAGGAGAGTTAGATTTAGGTGGTTGAGGCACTGATCATCCCAATAGACCAATGGCTGATTTCTCCCAGGGTGCGGGATGCATCTTTGGAATAAATCCCAAGAGACATAAGGAAAGATTATAGGTAAGGGTAGCTTGTAGCGGTAAGACCCAATATCCGAATCATATGAGCGAGCTCTGGTAATTGATCAGTGGTGTATGGTTCTCTGAGAAAGTTTTGTGTGATGCCTTGGGATTCGTCCCTATGATCGAAAATCAGGTGAGGCGGTTGTGTCCTCTAGGACAAAACCACTAGAAACTATGTTGCACATATAGAATAATCTAATATTCGGTCAATTTATTGGGTGTGGTTTCTGTGTGAGCACCCTGGGTTAGTACGATTGTGATCGTATGTTGGAACCAACATTAACTATCACTAATCAGAAAGGATCTTATCTTTTTCTCATGGACTGCCCAAATGTGGATCAGTCTACACGAAAATCCACACAGACCCCATGTGTTTTAGAATGGTTGCATTGCTCAACTGTGGTGATAGTTGTGACGTAGGTACATTGCATGCATTAATCAAATATTTGACCTCATGCATCTTAGTTTATTTGATTGTTGTACGGACTGTAAGTATTGTGAATTGCATGTTTTCGAGCATAGTCTTATATATTCCTGAAGGTATCATACTTTCTGGCTAGTGTAGGTCATGCTTTAAGCAACCACATTGCAGGTACGTTGAAAGAAGATCGAAATGAAGTCCCAGATGAAGATGTAACCATGATTCTTATTTAGTGATGAAATCTAATAGATAGTTAATGCTTTTAATCTAAATTTCTCGTTGTATGAAAGATTAATTAGATTTCATCTAATCATGGACTTGTAATATATCTTTATCTTTCAAATGTTATTATATGTATTTAAATGTAATTTTTACCGTAATCCCTTCAAGAATTTCCAATATATATATTCTTGGGACTCTGATATTTTACTTCTATAGGCGTTAGTCTTCCTTAGGATTTATTATTTAGGTTTTTATCTAAATTATAGTAGGAATTGATTTGAAAATACTAGACTAGTTTTATTTCTCTGTTGCTTGTATAATAAATGGCTATATTAGATATTAATTAAGAACTTTAATATCTCATAATTTGAATCTTACATAATATCCATTTTATTTAGCCCATTTTGGCTAAATATCGCTTCCCACTCCTAAGTTCTGTTTGGGGTGAAGGTTAGGAATCCAAATTCTGAACCTCCAACGAGGATTCTGTTTTCAATCAATTCCATAAGTTTTAAGTCTGATGATGTTTTAAAAGTTTTTAGGGTGCCAATATGTTGGTTGTTGAATACTAACGACGTGAGATTTTAACTCATGGGAAAAGTGGATGTTATCTTCTCTTTCATAGGTATCTAGAGCGAATTGCAATGGTTGATAGAAGAGGTCAACATATAGATATGAGTACATCTGAGGAGAACAGTAGTGTCAATCCGCAACTTGCTAGTATTTTTCAACCCGATGAGGCAGATGGCCAGTATGATGTAACAGCAGCAAGCACAAGTTCGAGTTTAATTACAGAAGAACATCAAGAGTATCAAACAGTTCAAGGAGCTAGGACCCACAGTTTTCAGAGGAACCATAGATCCGATTGAAGCAAAAATGTGGAATAATTCCCTAGATCACATTTTCGAAGTGATGGAGATTGAAGATCATGAGATGGTTCGACTTGCCGCGCTCATGCTTGAAGGAGAGGCTCGAAGGTGGTGGAAGTCAGTAATGGGGATCAGACCCATCAATTCGTTGGTGAAATTTAAGGAGGTCTTCTACACTGAGTATTTTTCCAAGACAGTCAGAACAGAGAAGGAGCTTGAGTTCATGAAGCTAGGCCAAGGGAGCATGTTAGTATTGGAATACGCAGCCAGATTGACAGAGTTATCACAATTTGCCAAATACGCAGTGGACAAAGAGGAGAAGAAAGCTTTTCGGTTCGAGAGTGGACTGAAGCCGATTATCAGTTGTGACCGAATTCACAGCGTATCATGATGTCGTGGACTGTGCAAGGAAGGTGCAGAAAGACATGCGAAAATTCCATGAGGCATGAGATCGGAAGAAGGGAAGAAACCCTAGGAGCTATCAAGCAAAGTTACAAGAGAGGCAGAAAACATGAAAGGCAGCTAACGCTTCAAGGATTTCTCCAAGTAAGAAGTACTATAATTGTGGAGGATGTGGACACCTTTCGAAGGATTGCCGACTTCCAGAGGACCCGAATCCAGAACAACAACAACTACAAGACGAAGTAAAACATAAAGTATGATCAAAACTTGATAAGAGCGTCATTTTTGAATATTCAAGGTAAGTACCCATAACATTTCCTGTTAGGTAGGGGAAATTTTGAGGACGCAATTCTTTTCAGGGGGTAGGTTGTAATAACCTGAATAATTCATAAAAATAATAATTGAGAACCTTAGGGTTGGATAGTAATTTGTTTACATTGATAAGTTAATTTCACTTTGTAAATCTAGTTTAGATCACTTAACGTCCTTAATCACACAAAGACACATTAGAGATCCCTAGATCATTAATTGATCAGTTTAAACTAATAGACTTAAGGGTAGTGTTTATCTGATAGATTGAATTAGTGATCAAATAGGAATAAAATATTATGGATGCCTTGAACTTCTTATTAGCACATTTCTATGTTCTATAACACAAAAAGCTTGTTACCCTCAGTTAGATCGCTGATCAGATTTGATCCGACCATGCGATCAAGCTTGATGTGATTGTTGGGTATTACTGCTATGTATAGTAGTTTAACCCCTATGTGTTGAGAGAGTGACAAATTTGTAAATTCCATTCATTGATGTGGTGTATGGCTTGGATTTAATTGTATGATTGTGTGGCTTAGATCTAACCTAGTGAGTTATTTGTCTTTAGTGAGTCGTGAGGTGTAGGGTTAGATTTAGAGTGGGTATGAGTGTGTGGTGTAGATTGGAGTGGTTGGGGTGGTTAGATTTGAGTGGCTAGGATGAGAGTGGTTAAGTTTAGATGGCTAGGATTAGATGAATGAAGTGGAAGGATGGGATTGAGGTTGTGAGAGATGGAGGGCTTAAATGAAGACATGTGTTAGGGTTAGTTTATAAGAGCAGAGAGAATCTCATATTCTCTATGGGTTTTGACTTGGAGAGCTTGGACGAGAAGGAGATGGGGAAAGAGTTTGCCTTGCTAAGGATTTCTCATGGAGTTTCTGGCGTTCTTGAAGATGTAAGTGGATATCTTCATGAATATAAATAGATTTCTTAGATTTTATGCCTTTCTTTTACTTTCATGTTCATAGCATGTTTGAAACAATCAAATGTCTAGATGATGAGTCAGAACTCACTTTCATGATTTAGAGTAAGTTAAACGTTTGGTTATAAATTTTGGGGTTGTTTTGAATGGAGAATGGGTTTAGTTGTCTTGATCTTAGATTTTAGTTTACTGTTAGGTTCTAGGATTGTGTTTTAGTGGATTTTGGTGATATAATGTTTGTTATAAGCTTCTCTTTTGTTGTGTAAGCAAGGTGATGGAAAACCCCTTGCTTGTAGCATGTTCGCGACGTTCGGTGAACTCTTAGTTGCGCCGAACGATCGCTGAACATGAATTCTGAGCCGAGGACAGACTCTTCGGTATGTCGAATGGTCGCCGAGTATGAATGTCAGTTGAAGTGGTCGTCGAGGTAGCTTCGGTGCGACGAAATTTGCTTCGGGGTGCCGACAGGGACGCCGAAAGGGATGCCAAGAAATTAAGTTTGGGAAACGTCGCCAAGTCTTAGGTGAGGTCCGCCGAGGAGGTCGCCGAAGGAGATCTCGGTGCGCCAAAGTCTACGCTGAAAACCTACTTAACCTGTAGTTTTGAACCGAACCTAATGTAGTTAGTGTGGGTTACTTGTGTGGTATGCCACATCTGCTCTTTTGTTGCTGAATGACTATTGTCTTTTAACTTGTATAATATGATAATGTAGTTGTATGAAATGTCTTGATTGAACTTTATTGTACCCATTACTTATATATATAATGTGCATTTGGAAATTATACGTCATACTTAATGCACGCTGTACACAACGTCTTGGATAATGCTTAGTAGGCTATACGCACATAACATGTTGATAGCATAGTTCCTTATTTGGTGTTGGATCAACGAGGTGTTGTGTAACAATGTGGGAGATGTAGACAGATGTAAGCTCTAGTTTTGTGTCTTTGCACCCTATACACAAGAATGTATGCTTCGTTAATGCGCACCCACTCACATGCACAACATTAACTCTTGACCATGGAATTGGTCTATAAGTAACACACTGTCCCAGAGTCCATAGTTTAAGGACTCTTAAATTATCTCATGAGAGTACTATGACCTGGAAGTCATAATAAGTGAGGAGACTTAGATTTAGTGTCACGCCCCGACCCCGTAACCTTGATCCCTAGGTGGGATGGCACGGATCAAGAAACGCGACCTTCGGGATCTATTTCTATACTGCGGATCAACATAACAAAACCAAGATCAGATGAAATAAATACAATTTTATTCATCAACCACAGAGTAGCAGAAGCAAGAAAAATAATATAATAACAAAGGAAAAGAAATAACTAACTGGCGCTCAGCTAGGCCTTATTACAACACAATTTCCAAATAGTTCAAATCAACATAACTTATGGTCTGTAAATGAAAGTAAAGTAATGCCAACATAAAACAAACTGCAACTAGGTCCACGACCTCTAATCAGAATCAACCTGCAACATGAAACGTTACAGTGAGCTTGGAATGCCCATATAAGTACCAAAACCGTCTTACCTCGGTCACAA
>JAUPMG010307145.1:0-16463 GCA_031762675.1 Pachysandra terminalis
TTTTTGCTTCTCCCAAAAAGCAAAATATGTGCTTTTTTGATTTTTTGATTTTGCTTTTAAATGACTTACCAAACACCCCTTTTGCTTCTAAAAGCAACATTTTGCTTCAAAAAGCAAAAAAGTACTTTCAAAAAGCATTACCAAACAGAAGCTACATCGATGCAGATTGCAGGTGATATAGATAATAGAGAGACTACGTCAGAATATATATTCTTACTAGGTGGTGGGGCCATCTCTTAGAGTAGAAAGAAGTAAGTCTGCGTTGTATTTTCCACCATGGAGTCAGAGTACATAGCTTATTGTGCAGCCGTCCAAGAGGCCGAATGATTGAGGCGATTCATACCTGATCTTGAAGTCTTTCAACCTGGCGTAGGCTTATCACCATCTATTGTGATAATATGGCAACATTGGTCAACGACAAAGACCCCAAATACCATGGAAGGACGAAGTACATCGACATTCACTATCATTACATTAGAGACAGAGTTGCACATGGCTATTTGTTCGTTATGCATGGTCCTACACAACATATGACAATTGATCCCATGACTAAACCCATAGCTAGACAAGCTTTTAGAGTTCATGTCAAAGAGATGGGATTACGTATATTATGATTTGTGTTATTTAATATAGTTCTCAATTTACCTTTGATATGTATACATCTCATATTACATTATATTTTATGCTTGCGAAATTAATTGAGTTTATTTTTCATGAGGTATTAGATTGTGTATTATATGCACATTTTACACCCATTACCAACATAGTATGAGTACATGGTTATGATATGTCACTAGACTAGTGGTCGGTAGAAGCAGAGCCAGGATTCTATTGTAGGGGCAAGATTTGATTGGTTATTAGTATGATTCTTCAAGTCCATAAATTAGAGGAAAAAAAACTATTGACTACGAATTTCAACAAAGTTTTTTTTCCATTGATAAAAATAAAATCGAGAATGTATCCTTTTACAATTGTCCCTTATGAGTTGTCATGTTTTGAAAGCATTGTGTGATTGCATCATTATCAATGCCATTGAATATGTCATTTTCAATATATACTAGGGGTGTCAGTTAGTTCGATCTAAATCAAAAACTAAACAAACAAAACCAAAAAAAGTATGTTTGGCTCGATTTCTTTCATTTAGGTTTTTTTTTTGGTAAGTTTTTTCATTTCGGTTTGAAAAATGAAAAACTGAATTAGTACAGTTTGGTTTTCGGCTAAGGATTTGAATAAACCGAACCGAACTAAAATAAATATCCCTAAATAGAACCGAACTAGACCTATATACCTATATATGTATTTATATGTGTATGTGTGTATTTATTACATAAAATAATATTAAATTTATTAAATCAAACTGAGAAAAAAAATTTGGTATTATAAATCAGTTTGTATTTTGGTCTTCGATTTAGTAAATCTCAGTTTGGTTCGATTTATATGTGTATTTATTTCATATGCTCGTAATGCATATGACAGAATTACACCCCTAATATATACAAACGGAGCTAGAGTTTTGAGGTATCTTGCGTGTGTATGTGTGTGTGTATATATATATTTATGGAAAAAAATTAAGTTATCAAGGGAAAATTTCTAATATATAAAAAATATGGGTCTCATTGATTTTTTTTTTTTTTAAATTGAGGGGGGCAATTTCCCCCTCTCGCCTCTATGTAGCTCCGCCCCTAGTGATCGACTTCTCATACAATGACCAACCTGGCATATGCATTACGAGCAGAATGAGATATTAAGAGGACTTGTGTCATCGGGGGCATTTAGAGGACTCTATGAGTTATATGTCATCTTGGGAGATCCTGGATGAGATTCCTTAGGGAATCTAATTTTACCTGATAAAGTGTAATCACTTGAAAATCCCAAAAAATATTAACTTGAGATCTTAGGTAAAACAGTAATCTAATGAGTTAGGTAATTTAATCTCATTTATTAATTAGGATTAGGACACTTAAAATCCTTAATTCCATAAGACACACTAGAGATTCCTTAAATCACTAAAACTGATCAGGTCAGCCAGACTAACTTAGGAAGCAGAATGGGTCAGATAATCTAATTTAGTAATTAAATAGGAAATAAGATGGTGCGTCAGCTTTAACCTTCTGATTTATGCATATTTATATTTTAAACCATGTGATAATTCTTCCTTTTGTTTTGATCGTCGATCGGGTTAAATCCGACCATGCGATCGTATGTGTTGTGCATTTTAGGCCTTGGTGCTACACACAGTAGCATGGCCCTTTTTAGACTTTGAAATTGTGTTTGATCATCTAGATCAAGATTTTTATGTGTGGTTAGGATTTATTTGAGATTTTGTGTTTATTTGTGTGGTGGTGATCCAGTGTGCTAGTTTGTGTGGCTAGGATTGAAGGAGAGAGGGAGTGGGTAGTGGGGATTACCAACTCTCACCCACCATTCAAATCCTAGGGTGTAGAATGAGTGGGTGAGATTGGAGGGTTAGGATTTTGTTGAGAGGAGACATGTAATAGGGGTCTCCTTGTTTGAGAGAATCTCATGTATTCTCTTGGAATGGTTTTGGTTTGGGTTGGCTTGGAGCTTGAAGGAGCAGGAGAAAAGAGGGCTTTGCATGCTTGAGGATTTTTCCTGCATTTCTTGCATTACTGCTAAGGTAAGTAGATATCTTCATCTATGTTCATTGATTAAATTAGGTTCATCGTTATTCTCTTTATTTCCTAGTTCATGCATGCTTTCGAATGTTAGGAATGGTTTGAATACCTTGGTTTAGAATGTTGGTTTACTATAATGTTTTTAGAATGGATTTTGTTGGATTGTTGGAAAATAAATGCATATGAGTAGTTTTCTTAGGTTGTGGACCAATTTGAGAGAAAAACCCCTTTGATTTGGCCAATTCGCGACGTTCGGCGACCTCCTCGGTGCGCTGAATGCTTTTTGGTCCATCAGCAGACTGTTCGGCCCGCCGAACATGAACACCTCGCAAAGTATCAGTTCAGCGAGCTGAGTGGGCTTCGGTGCTCCAATACTGAGTCCCTTGGAATTGTCGCCGAATCTCAGTTCAGTTCGCCGAGCCTGGCTTCGGTGCACCGAAGACCTCGCTGAACCTGAGGATCTAGCATTATATTCTGATGTTTATTAGTTGATACACATTAGCATGGTTTGTGATTGGAATTGATGAAATGTATACCCTAGTGTGATTGATAATGAAGTTCTCACCCTATGATTTGGTCTAGTGAAATATTGTATGGCAATACATGGAAACGTGTGGAATATGCTCTTTAGTTAATCATATGTACCTTGCACATAACCTAGGATTGATCTGATTATATCAAGTATGATGTTATATTGAATTCGAGTGCGACTGTTCTTAGGCTCGCCTCTTCATGGACCCGTTTCCATGTGTTGAACAAATATGAATGTTAGGTTTGGGAAGATCAATACACATGTAGTTGATGATACTTCTGGCAAATTAAACGTGAATGTTTAGTTAATCTTATATGAATGCTTCTCAATGGACCTACCTTGTGTTACTTGAATTTATGACTTGCATTACATGTAAGATTGGTGATTTACACACTTATTTGCTGTGAATTACACCTTGTACACTACGAATTGACAGCTTAGCTAGTGTGTACCTCTCCACTTGCACAGCATTGACTCTAGACCAAAGCTTAGTCAAAGAGAAATACCCTATTTCCGAGACCACACAGTTGAGTCTCATGATTTATATAAGAGTGATATGATGTGAACTCCACGTCTAGTGAGGGGGCTAGCAAGGACGAGTTGAGGGATTAGCTAACTGAACAGACTCACTCATTGCCCACTGTCATTTGCCCAAGGATGCACACGTTGGTGTAAGCTTGGGAGATGATATCATCCAAGGATCCGCACGTTGGTGTAAGCTTGGATGTGATATCATAGAGAGAGAGAGACCTCTGTAGTATATCAAGTGTCATGTTTTCCTGAGGGAGCCGCACGTGATGCAAGTCTCGGTATTTACCATTGATAAACAATAAGTGGGGGGATTGTGCCCCTATGGTTGAAAGCTCTTAAAACTATGTTGTACACATAGAATAGTCATATCCCTTTGTCCATTAATACAGGGGATGATTTCAGGTTGCTGGAACATCCTGGGGTGAATTCAGGTTACTGGGACACCTCGGATAGAGACCGGATCAAGAGGAAACATGCCATCTTGTACATCCTGACAGACTGCATTTGCATTGCATACTAGACTGTTTGTTAGCTCACCTTGGTGATTACTATATATAGGTGCACAACATGCATAATAAATAATTGACCACATGCATCTCTTCTTATTATGATCTCTTTATTGTGTGGACTGGAAATATTGAGTAAAGTCTTGAATCTAAGTTAATCTTGCACATTAATGAAGTTATTTACTTACTGGCTAGTGCAGCTCATGGTTTTTAGCAAACAACTTTCATGATCTTAGTTGAGATGGCATCAGTGGAGATTGAAATCTTGGTGAGATGGCACCCGTGAAGATTGAAGTCTAGGAGGACCTTTCGGTTCGTTGAGCTTGGTCGATGAGAGAGAACCTGGTTTGGGTACAACACTCTGATAGAATTTTAGCGTTAGTCTAGATTTAGACCTTTTTCTTTTTTAGAATTTATCAGTTTAGATTTTGTATTTTAGTTACTTCTATCTTACTAGAACTATGTATATAACTTCCGCTTATGTTTTGACCATTGTAATCCACTCTCATAGAAATATGGGGTGAAGGTTGCGAATAAATCAAAAATCTTAAAAATTGGGATTTTCTGATTGGTTCATGACATAAAGTTTGATGTGAGACCTTAATCAAAGTGCTTGAGAGTTGTGACTTGGATTGAGGATCTCAGGTTAGGCGCATAGATTGTGACTAGACTAAGATCCGTACGGTGCCGGAGTTTGACATACTCTTGGCTGGGTCTAGAGCTCCACCGTACCAAGTGTTGCATACTGCATGTGCTAGCAGTGACGTTACCTTTGAGAGCAAGCGAATGGATCCATAATTCCTTCCTGAAGTTAGAATTGATGATCGCTACTCTAGCACTCTTTCTTGTGGCCATGCATTATATGGTGGGTATAACTAGGAAAGCAGTTAGGTTTAAGCTAAATGGAATGGGACTTAAAGAAGACTAACACTCAGAGAGATACGATTCATAGGGATATGTGCTCATGGTTTAAAATTATCAACTTTGATGTTTCACATTTTTACTTATATGTATCTGATATAGATGTAAACTATATGATTTACTTTAAAGGAGTGCATTATTATGGATCTTGTTGTTGAGTATAGAGATCTGAGCTTCAGCTCATGAGGGCTTAGAAATACTCAATCCGATGTGGCCAAATGGGTCTGGAGCATAGGCTAGACTTTTGAGAGTATCTCCTTGTTAGTTTATGGAACTTAATATGGAGTCGGTCGCTTGTTACTTTGTACTCATCGGTCGCACACTCAACGACCTGTACAATGGGAATTTATGATGTATATGCAAGAGATGCACAATCGTAGTGCCCACTATGGATGAGTGGGAGATGTTGTATTTTTACATATGTCAATCCAGTTGGCCCACTTGGGTGGGCCAACCCGGATCCCCACATGGGACATCCATACTAGCCTTGTGCCTTGGTGTGTGTGACTCCCTTCTATTATTTAGGAGGTAGAGTCAAAGTATGAGTGAAGTTGATTCTTCAATATTTAGAAGACTCCTCCTAGTTCACCACCAGAACATCATACGTGAGTTCTAACTAGAGAGAATCTCTCTCTCTCTCTCTCTCTCTCTCTCTCTCTCTCTCTCTCTCGATCTATCTATCTATCTTTTCTTCCTCCTTTGAGATATGGATACTTTTGGATTCCATACTTGAGACATGGTGAATTCACTGTGGATACTATTGTGTGCGGTTCTAGTAATCACACATACCGATGTGAGACGACATCCGATTCGGTAAAGATCTTCCGTTGCAGATCTGGATTCATGTGCATTGAGGTATATGACGCGATTCGTGTGCACGTAGTGATGACCTAGAGGGGGTGAAGAGGTTTTAAACCGATATGCGGAATTATGAACCCAATTAACAACCTAATTAATTATGCTATTGATTTTAAAAATTACGGGGATGAATTATAAACAATAGCTCGCATATGGAATTGCAATGCATACAAGGATATGTAAATAAAATCAAAAGCAAACCAATCAAAACATGAAATTTATAGTGGTTTGGCACCTTAGCCAACTCCACTCCCTTGAGAAACCACCCGCGGGTCTCAAGGATTTCACTATAGTAGGTTTTCGTTACTATGGCTAACCTCCGAACTGTATCGAAGAATTTACCGGCATTCATTAAGCCAACAGGAGGTTTCAATGGCTAACCTCCAACCCTCTCAAGTTTTTCACGGCAACCTCAAGTTGTTATAGTTTTTAATGAAAATTAAAAACAATAAAGGACTACATCATATAGATATACCAATCTAAAGTTCGTCCAGTGTTGTGAGCACGTATCCCCGTGTTCTCACTCATGATCCTCACTCCTTTCCGCCTTGGATGTCGTCAATGAATGCTCGATGGAGACGAGGGCCTTACAAGTCTAGATGTGTGTGTGATATGATCTAATCTAAACATCACAATAAAGGGGAAGGTCTTCGATCTCAATCCTTCGTAAAACCAATTGGCATTGGATGCCATCACCATATAAATGGGAAGAATATGGAGAGAGGGAATTCTACAACCTAAGGAAGAGAAAAAAGTTCTCAGATCTAATCTAGTCTTGGAGAGAATTCTCGTACGGGCCTTGCGTAAAAATAACCCCCAATAGTATTTATAGAGTTGGCGATTTACACTCTTGCCGGTCGATCGGTGCGATGCACTGGTCGACCGGTGGGATCCCACCAACTCTAAATTCAAATGAACGGTCGGTTGGAAAGACCTACCGATTGACCGCTTCAGTCGTCGGTTGACTGGTAGCGCTCAGGGCTTTCAAAACTATAATAGGGTTTTGAGTGACCGGTGAGCTATCCGATCGATCGGGATTCGACCGAATGCTCCTACCGGTCGACCGGGCACATGCAAATCACACAGACAAGTAATGGTCTGCATTGTGACCGACACTGGGGACGGTCGATTAGAGATTGAATGGTGACCTCGCCAGTCGACCAGGGCCCTGGGAATAGCCTAATGTCATCATTCTATGGCCATTTTTCACACGGTCCATCCACGGATGGTATCAACCATCCATGGGCATTCATTGGCTATCCAGACATGAGTTCAGATGGACAAGGACTGCAGAGTGCCCCTTAACTTGTAAGGGTACTCCAAGCTCCATTGAAACAAGTCAATATGCAATGGATATGTGTTTCTAGGGGTTGTCTAGTGCATGTGTGTGTATACCTTGGATAAGGGACCATTCTGATAGATGTTTCGTTGTAACTTGTTCTTCCTTGGATCCTCAACACTTGATCTTCAATATACCTAGTTACAGACATGCAAGGACTGTCACAATATTGACAGACACAAAGAATGTTTAGGAAAAACCTATGATATTTACAATCTCTCCCTTTGTCAATTTGTGATAAAAACACCTATCCTAGGTACAACACACCACTAGACTTGTATGAATTGAATACACAAAGAATTTACAATGAATACAATTCAATTCGTAAGCAAGAACTGAGATACAAGAGACTAAAGACAAGACAGCGCTCTTTTCTCCCCCTCAGTGTTTGCAACCACTCTCTCATACTTGGACATACTTGCAAAAGAATATAACTGTACCTCCAAGAAAATATGTGCCATGGGTGGAGTACCCTAGATCTCCCCCTTTTTGTCAGAAATAGACAAATAGATGTATAAATTTAGGGGTATATCCCAAAGTGTTTTTCATCTTGGTGAGTTATAATCTAAAGAGATGAGTTCTAACTAACTTGGTGTGGTCAAAGATGAAAAGACGAGTACAACACAATTTGGCTCCATTTACCATGATGAGTTCTAGCTAACTTGTTGGACTCCATCCTGAACAACTGAGATCAAACCAACTTGGCTCCATCTAAAGAGATAAGAACAGACCAAAAGCAAACACGAACTTATGTATACTCACTACAAGTGACTTGTAGGTTATTGTAAATATAAAGTGAGGTGTATAGATTCATTCCAAGAATAGAGAAGAAAACCATAACAACCTCTAAGCACCTCGGGACATGCACCAAAAGATATGCAACAAAGCATGCGGTGCAGGATACAAACACAAAAGTATAGCAAAATATAAATGTAAGCAACATGCAATGGTTTGTGAAACCCCATTAGGCATCCTAAAGCCCCAATCCCAATGGGGGACAATATGATTTGGCAAAGATGAGCAAGATGGCGTGTATATGCACTGTGTGATTCTAATAAGCACAAGACTCACACAGCCCAGAACAAGCATATGAAAAGTATAACTATAAGCCACAACATGCAAGTTTTGAAAGCATTCACACATAAATGCCATCTAATCCAAATCATCGAGCAAATATCATACAGAAGCAATAAGCATGAGAAACATGGTATAATCAATGCGAGCAAATATAAGTTATGAAGGAATATAACTATCAAAACATGCATAGCCTATACATGCCAAGGATGGACCCCATAAGAGTGATGCAAAGGTCCATCCCAAGAAATGAGTAGACAAGAAAAACATATAAGCATGAAAACTAACAAGTCTACACAAGAAGGGTTAGTCTAGATCAAGAATATGCAATAAAGCCACAACAAAGACTATCTAAGAGAGCTAACACAAGTAGTCAAACGAAGGGTATACTAATATATGGCAACCAAGAGTCTACTTGTGTCTCGATGTACATAATAAAACATGAACATATAGAAGATATAACTGAACAATAGAGTCCATCGACCTAAACATGGTGGGTAAGACATGCATAGTGAGGTGTGTGTGTTCAAATGTGTGCCATTGGCAAGGATATTACTATAATGAGCTGAAAGGCCAAAAAACAGAATATGTCTGGAATAAATATACCTCTACAAGACAGCATACTAATTCTATAGAATACACACACGACATGTCATCACAACCACCACAATTTCATAAATTCACACAAGATATCATAATGAAATAAAATTAGAATCTATGCAGGCAAGTGTAGATAATATCAAGAATATAACTGTAAAAGCTCGAATACGATCTACACAATTTGTACCAATCAAGGTGTACCATAGGAGAACTAAGACAACAAGTCAAAAGTGTAACTACTTAGGCCCACTTGAATCTATGCTCTCACTTATAGTACAACCCAAGATGATACCGGAAGAGAAGAAGACACCAATATAGGGAATTACAATAAGCACATGGGTCTAAATCTCAATAGAGGGAATATGAATTTGGACATGCAAAAGTGTGGGCGTCCAAAGCGTGAATATACATAATCATATTACTATAACATAAGAGAATATCACATGTGCTTGAACTGATATAAATGATATATTTATACAAAGTACATATAATAGTTCAAGGGCTGAAAGCACATTGGCATGTCTCACAAATCCCCAAGTGTAGACATCAAAGCATAAAATATAACTATATGATTGACTATGAGTCTATACACAAAATGCATCAATACAACTCGGTCATTATGAATCCCAATCAAAATACTAAGAAGGATGAAGCACAAAACATGCATGAAAATAGATTTTACTTTAATGAAGCATGCATGCGAAGTTTTCCTAAATGATATTACAATAGGATCATAAGGAAACAATGATGGCCTTCATGCATTATACCAAAGGATTTACCTTCAAAGCGAGGCATAGAATCATGAAGTACAAAAAACTAATCATGTATGTAAACAATATTCATATAAAGCATGCATACACAATTAGATCACATAACATAATCCAAACACACATATGTAAACAATTACAAAGCAGTCTAGGATTATGAAAGCAACATACATTATATAGTGTTTAAAGATCTTTAAGAACATATGTGAGGAGGTTTTCCAAAGAAAATATTATGATAGATATCAAGGAAAACCACACTATCCTTCAATACTCATGCAACAAGATCTTAACTATAACCAAGGGATTAGAAGCAAATAAAATCTAATTATGCATACAAGCATATATCAATACAGTATATATGCACAATTAGATCATATAAAACAAATTTAGGAATAAAAACGTACACTAAGGGATAGAGTCTAGGTTTGTAACACTTCTCAGATAAACCAGAAAAATATGAGAGAAAATAAGAAATATTTGAAAAGCAATTGAAGCTACATGATATTTGAACATACACATTTTATAATTAGAACAACACCTATCATGAGCAAGGAGAGAGAGCTAATCATGCACATTACAAATATAATTGTAAAGTACAAACAAGCATAACAAGCTCAGGTACCACACACTTAGACATAAGGATATTCCTATGAGAACCAATGCCTAAGAGTGCGATACCCACTAAGGGAATTAAACCTTGGGGACCCACTCAATGGGTTTTAAGGGAGGCCAAGGTGGGTCCAAAACATTAACACAAGTGTGGATAGCGAAGCATTGTTCCTTTAATTTAGGTATGCAGGTTAAGGTTTGGATAGGTTCATACCAAGAGGAATCTAAGGATTCATTAGAGTTGCCTATGTAACTAGAATTATTATAAAGACTATTCTTGGGAGAGTTTATAGGATATCTCCTTTTTATCGTACTCCTCCTATAATTAGAACATTCACTTTTAATGTATTTTCCTTTTTAGGGATCAACATTCTTAGGAGAACTTCTCTTCTTCACATTCTTAGTTCCTTCAATTTTATCCTTAAAAGCTTGAGTTAGTTTAGATATTTCTTTCATGAGCTTGTCAAGAGGAAGAAGGCTAACAAGTTCATGTTTCCTTTTATGAGACTCCTTCTTGGTTTTAACTATATGGTCATGAGAGGAGTTCTCATTTTTAGGAGGTGTCACTTTGTGCACACTTTTCTTGGCCTCATGAAAACGGTTGGATTTCTGGTTATATTTGTTTTTGCACTCAAATTGCATATGATCCGGGATCCCACAAAGGTGACACAATTTTGGATTTGGCGCTGTAAGATCTAGATGATGATGACTCACCATTCTCAAATATGAGAAGGTGTTGGGCCTTGTCGTGATGTATCTATCAAGCCCTAAACTAGTCCAATCCTCAAAAGATTTGCCCATATTGGAGAGGCTTTCAAGTGTCTCATCCTCTTTGGTGAACTTTTGGGCAATAGAGGTTCTAAGTTGGTTGATTTCACTAAGTAATGATTTATTATTAGTTTTAACTTGAATTAGCTCACTTAATTCATTTTTTTTACTTTGTAAGACTTTCATTAGTCATAAGCAAATCAGATTTAAATTCTTATTCTTAATGACTAAGTCTTGTTTATCTTTCGACAATATTTTCAGATTGTCTTCCAACTTAGAATTCTCAAAAACTAATTGATTCACTCTAGAAATTAATCTACAGGTTTCCACGTAAAGAGAATCATAGGCCTCTTGAAGATCTTCACCATCCGAATCTTTAGGTTTGGCATTCTTTTCAACTGAGTTTTCATGTATAGATAAGACTATAGGTATCGAATCCTCAGGAAAAGACATCAAAGTTCTACCCCTCATATTTGCAAGGAATTTTACTTCATCATCAATAGAGATAATATCTAACTTCGAATCAGAGGAGTCGTCCCAAGTGCGCTCTGCCACCACCCGTCTTTTGGTAGGGTAAATGGGAGCAGAATGACCCTTAACTCTAGGCATCATTACGGATCAACTCAAGGTTGTTAAACCTTATATCTGAGCATGAGCTCTGATACCAATTGAAAACATACGTAGTGATGACCTAGAGGGGGCGGATAGGTGTTAAGCCGATATTCGAAATTATGAGCCCAATTAAAAACCTAATTAATTATGCTATTGATTTTAACAATTACAAGGAGGAATTGTAAACAATAGCTTGCATATGGAATTGTAATACATACATGGATACATAAATAAACACAAAAGAAAAAAAAAAATAAAACCAATCAACACATGTGATTTATAGTGGTTCCACACCCCTACCTACTCCACTTGAGAAACTACCCGCGAGTCTTAAGGATTTCACTATGGCAGCTTTTCGTTACTACAGCTAACCTCCAAATCGTATCGAAGAATTTACCGACATTCTCCAAGCCAGCACGAGGTTTCAATTGTTAACCTCCAACCCTCTCAAGGTTTCACGGCAACCTTAAGCCGTTACGGGTTTTAATGGAAATTAAAACCAATAAAGAACTACTTCAATAGATATACCAATCCAAAGTCTATATGGTGTTGTGATTCCGAATCCTCGTGTTCTCGCTTATGATCCTCGCTTTTTTCCGCCTTGGATGTCGTTGATGAATGCTCGATGGAGATGAGGTCCATAGAACCTTAGATGTGTGTGTGTGTGTGAGAAGATCTAATCTAAACATCAAAAAAAAGGGGAAGGTCTTGGATCTCAAGCCTTCTTCTTCAAATCAATTGGCATAGGATGCCATCACCATATGAAGGGAAAGAATGTGGAAAGAGGGAATTCTCTAGCCTAAGGAGGAGCTAAAAGCTCTAAGATCTAATCTGGGGCTTGGAGAGAATTCTTGTGCAGGCCTTGCGCAAAAATAACTTCCAACACTATTTATAGAGTTGGAGATTTACACACCCGTCGGTAGATCGGTGCGATGCACGATCAATCGGTGGGCTCCCACCAACTCTAAATTCAAATGAACGGTCGGTTGGAAAGACCTACCGACTAACCCCTTGAGCCGCCAGTCGACCATACATATCTATCAGTCGCCCGGTAGCGCTAAGGGTTTTCAAAATCGCAACACATTTTTGAGCGACCGGTGAGCTATCCAATCGATCGAGATTCGATGGAATGCTCCTACCGGTCGATCAGACCACTTGGTCGGTCGACTGGGCACATGCAGATCTTACAGACCAGTAATGGCCTGCATTGCAACAGGCACTGGGAGCGGTCAATCAGAGATCGATCAATGACCCCGCTAGTCAACTGGACCACTAGGTCAGTCAACCGGAGCCTTGGGAAAAGCCTAATCTAATCATTCTGTGGTAATTTCCCACATGGTCCATCTACGAATGGCATCAACCAGTCGTGGGCAGGCTATGGCTGTCCAGACATGAGTCCAAATGGCCAAGGACCACAGATTTCCCCTTAACCTGTAAGGGTACCCCAAGCTCCCTTGAAATAATTCAATATGCAATGACTATGTGTTTGTACGGGCTATCTAGTGCATGTTTGTATACACCTTGGATAGGGAACCACTCCGATAGATGCTTCATTGTAGCTTGGTCTTCCTTGGATCCACAACACTTTTTCTTCAATGTACCCAGTTACGAACACGCAAGGACTGTGTCACAACATTGACAGACACAAAGAATGCCTAGGAAAAAACCTATGACATTTACATTAATAAACAACGCATCCATTTTTACATATACTATTTGTGAATATAGTGACCCATGGTTAAAGGGAAATAAGCTTGTTTGAAAAGAAAACTTGCTCCCTAAGCATGATAAAGAATGTGGAATATCCACCCAGGTTAATTAGGAACCCGTGAACTCGTTTGGTTCATTGATTAATTACATTAAAAAAAACATGGTCTACGTTTTCAAATGAGTCTATTATATGGTTATGACATGGGAAGTAGTTAGGCAACCACACACTTCTAGTTGACCCAGTCTTTACTTAACTATAGTTTAGATACTAGTGGTGCTAATTATATTATATTTAGGTTATTATCCTAAAAGTAAACCCTAAAACCGACACAAAGTTACCAAAAAAAAAAGATAATTAAATTAAAATGGAAACTAATCTAGACATGCTTATCTAAAGTGTTAATGTCATAGGAAAATCCTTGACATCCCTTAGTTTTTTACTTAGTGACTTTGTCCTTGCATGTCTGTTTGTTCTCTCAACTGATGATCAAGACTGGTGCTGACCTAAGGAAGGCCAAGCTACGTTAGTCGCATCCGTTGGATGGACCCCTATCCAAGGTAAGTATCACTAAGTATACTCTTAGATACCTAGTGCTAATATTGGTAAATTGCCTTAGTTTCTATGGAGCTTGAGTGCCCTTCATACTTAAGGGGCATTCAATAGACCACAGTCATCGGAACACTATGTCCAGACAACCGGGTACTGCCCACGGTTAGTCGATACTAACCGTGGATGGCCTTTGTGGAAATACCTTATAATTTGATAAACATAGGTATTCCTAGGGCCCGGTCTATCACGATCGACCGAACAGTCTCTTGGTAGCAAAACAACACTCCGTTCTGTAGACCTTGCAGTCATCGGGTCGACCGAGTTGATTCTCTCAACGTGCCCAATTAGGGAAAGCCCTCGTGCTTATCTAAGGCTCGGTCGACCGGGTGTCATGGATTTGGAAAAATCTAGCCATTAGACTTTCCAATCCTGGCTATTGGGATTCTTGGGTTAACCGACCACTTTTGCGGGTCGATTGAAAGTTAGACATTGGGGTTCTTATTTTAAATAGAACATCTTATCTCTTGTCCCAACACACCTAATAGACCTAAAAGAGCAAAAAACCCTAAGCCTAAAGGAGAGCAACTATTAGGTGATTAACCCCTCTCTATCTTCGTCTCCTCTTAGATGGTTTAAGTATTCCATAATCAGTTTTAAGAGAAGATAGATTGATTCAAGTCCTCAAGCATAGCAGTGTATGTACCTATAGGTACATCCACACACACTTCCTTGGGTTGTAAGGCCCTTGCCCCTTTTGTGAGTCATCCATTGGAGGATATACATCAAAGGAACGAAGCGAGGATTCATGCTAGAAGATCGAGCTTCGAGCACTTCATAGAAATTGCACACATTGGTAAATCATCTAGAGGCAAGTTCTCATTGTTTTTAATTTTATTAAAAACCTGTACGGTGGACGTAGATTTGTAGCAATTGAAACACCTTAAAAGAAACTCCGGTTAGAGGTTAGCCAAGTTAAAAACCTCAGTGTAACGGTTGGAGGTGTGCTGTTTGAAACCTTAGTTTTAGTGGTTGGTGGTGAGCCCATTGGAAAACAAGCCAAGTGAATACCTTGGGATCTTATGAGGTGCCCTATAGAGTGGACGTATGCCAGCGTGCCGAACCACTATAAATCGTGAGCCTTCTGTGATTACTTGCATTGTTTTATTGGTAGATCTTACATGCTAGTATAAAAAATTGATTGCATGATTTATTAGTTGATTTAATCATATTTATACTTTTTAATTAATAATAACATAAGCATATGTTTTAAAGAATAACCAATTCCGCATAAAAGTTTTTTTAAACCTATTGACCACCCTATAGGACATCTTAATCTGCATTTTCATTTGATATCAAAGCTGAGTGCTCAGATATAAGGTTTAATCACCTTGAGTATCAATCCTTGAGATATCCAAATTTGAGGAGCAGTCTGTTTCTAGACCTTCCTTCTTTAATGGGTCAAATTATGCCCATTGGAAGGCCAAGATGAAATCATTTCTTAGGTCTATTGATGATATGGTTCTACTTGTTATAAGTAGATCGTGGTCTCCCCCTACCATCGAAATTGATATGGAAAGGGGTTAATAGACAAGAGACCCTTGACTATGACCTTTTGATAGTGACAAACGGAAGAGCGTAGCTGATGCTAAGGCTCTTAATGCTATTATATGTGCTATTTCATTAGATGAATTTAGAAGGATATGTATATGTGTCAATGCCAACCATACTTGGGACATCTAAGAGATGACCCATGAAGGGACTACCCTTTTCAATAGGTCCAAACTCCAAATCCTTACCACTCAATTAGAGAACCTTTGCATGGACGAAAATGAAGACTTTAATGAACTTCTATACGAGGTTAAGTGATATTGTAAATTATATACAACGATTGGCAGATTTAATTCTGGAAGCTAATGTACATAGGAAAATCCTTAGTTCGCTTCCAGAGAGGTTTACTTCAAAAGTAGCCTCAGTTGAGGAATGTAAAGATATTGACACCATGAGAGTTGAAGAACTCTTTGGGCTCTACAAAACTTTGAGCTTCACTTTTCCTCCAACATAAAAATAAATTCTAGTACTCTTACATATTCTTGCTCTAGGTCAAAAGATATAGTAAAATCTGATTTTGTGAGTGTGGAAAAGGGGGACGTTGCCTTACTAGATAAGAACTTCCTTAAATACTTTAAGGGCAAGGAAAAAGGTGACGTGAACCAGCATGTCCTTGATAAAGATACAGGAAAATCACATAAAATACCCAAGGACATTAGGTGCGATAACTGTGATGGTTATGGGCACATTGCACCCAATTGCACTTCCAAAAGATAGTCAATGGTTTCTTGGGATGATTCAACAAAATCTGAGTCCTGTGACTCAATCCCAAATGAGGTTGAGAACGTTAGTTGTAACGACCGATCCCAGATCCCAGACTAAGAGAGATTAGAAGCCTAATT
>JAUPMG010307156.1:0-16463 GCA_031762675.1 Pachysandra terminalis
TTCAATGTCACCGACATGTCGACGATTTTGAATGTGTCGACACGAAATCCTTGGGAAGTCGCAGATTTCCCATTTCCAAGGAAAAATTATATTTTTTTAAAAAAAAATCCTATAAAATGATGAAAACATAAGTAAATGTTTATTTTTTTCCCCCGATGTCACGACATGTCCTAGGTCTTACCAGTCTGCGACATGTCTTGCGACATCGACATTGCAAACCTTGAAGTCAACATACTCATCAGATTCCATAGGAGTCACAATGCTCATGCCTCATAGTCTACGCAACTCTTTATGAGTTTCAAGCAATGCATGAGTCCATTAATGCAAGATCCTACACAAGCGACTATATGAATGCAATGTGTAGGCATATGTCATCATAATCAATATATGAACATGTTATCTATGCATTAAGACTTAAACCCAATTTCCACATATGAATCAAACATAGGCATAATCTTATTTGTATTCAAAAACTATACTAACATAAATCAATACACCTTCATATTGCATATCCTATCTATCTAATACATACTTGTTCTTATCACAAAACATCAAAGCAAACATCCCAACTTGGCATTTCTTAGTTTATCGATGGGTTGACCGAAGGTATGCCGAGGAGTTCGGTAGACCCCCTCGGTTTGCCGACAAGTGTTTGGCAGAGTAACCCGAAACACTGTTTGGTTCACATAGAGACTTCGGCAGAGTCTCGGTTTATCGAGGTGACTTCGGCAAACCTACCTGAAACATTGAAATCTTTGAGAATTCTTTGCTGGAGCTCTCGGCATGTCGACAGGTGTGCGAGCACAACCCAGAAATCCCGGTAGACACTTCGCAAACCGACAAGCAAGGTTTACGGTGTCGATGTCGCCAGTCTGCTTCGGCGACATGTCGGCGACATGGAGAAAACTGGGGAAATTTGAGGGAAAAGTGGGAAAATCTTAGGTTTTTGATGGATTTTTGGCCCCAATCTTTAATTATGTCTAATTAAGGCCTACATGCATCCAAATACATCAAAAAATGCAAAACAAATGCTTACACATTAAAAGTCATTACTTGAGGTGGGTCAACTTACACGTTGTCGGGTCTGTAAGCTGTAAAAAAAAAGATGCTACATCTAATTAAGCTACACTAAAAGTGAATGTAAGTCAGTTAAAAGATATGTAAAACTAGAAATCAAGTGCCATATTTATGAGGGGGAAAAGGGAAATATGGGAAAATGTGGGATTTTTGATGGTTTTTCCCCCAAGTTTTAAACAACCCTAAGTAGTGTCTAAATACATCATAATACATAAAAAAATGCAAAAAAAAAATGTCTTAACATTTTTTTAATTTTTAAAAAAAAATTCAAAAAAATTGAAAATTTCCCCCATGTCGCCCATGTCGCTCATGTCGCCGCAAAACGACATAATACCCATATGTCGTGTCGCCACACTCGAGATTGGCGACATGTCGCCCGACATGGGCGACGTGTCGCCGACATTGCATTCCTTGCCGACAAGTATGCTGAAGGCCCGATAAAACACAAAATTCAGGTAATTTCACACCCAAATCTCACACAACTTAAATATAATATAGATCCATTCAAATCTATCAACATAATATCACTAAACAACTTCCCATCATACGAACATACTAAAAACCTTACTTTGAATATACTAAACATATAATCTATCTAAGCACATGGTCAATACATATAGATATTCAATTCAATGTCTTAGAACATCACATACACATATAAAATGATTTATATGCCTAAACCAATCGAAAATAAGTGGTTCATCGAATACTTACAGTATGCTAATAGGGTTCGTAGAGTAGAATAATACTCTTTTCACTGCTAATGGCTAATTCCTTCTTCAAAACCTTCTTCCAAGCTTCGAAATTCTCTTTCTTCTCTTTTGTACGACTGTTTACTCTCCAAAATTTGAAATCACAAGTATGGATCGATTAGGTTTGAGTTCTTAGGTTTAAGTAAGCTATCTTAATTCTACACCGTTGGATCTTGTTTTATTCTAAGACTTAATCCTGGCCACACACTCTTATTTACGTGAGTTATGATTTAATGTATTGCACATGGTATCCCATAATGCACTACACCAATCACAAAAAAGTAAAAGTCAACATTAAGTTCCTACTGAAATTTTAAATTAATCCCTAAACTCTTAGTTAATTATATTTTTTACCCTACAATTAACAAGATCTTACATTTCTTGAGCCAAGCCAATATTCTTAGTGATAAGCATGCCTTTAACAAAAGCTCCCTGATTTGGAGAAGTAATCTTATCCATCAAGCCACTGAGTCTATTAACCAGAATTTTAGAACACAACTTATAAACTACATTACATAAAATGATTGGTCTAAAATCTGCGAAAGTCTTCAAATCCGACACCCTAGGAACGAGACTAGTAAAATTGCTCCTGGAAGAAAGAGGGAGAGGCTTACCAGAAAAAAACCTTGAACAGCCATAATAACAGCAGACTTCACAATATCCCAACAGACTTTAAAAAAAAGAAGATGACACGCATCTGGACCAGGAGCACTGCCCTGAGGAATTGAGAAAACCACCTCCTTAATTTTCTCTTCAAGTGGCAAACGCATAAGCATATTATTTTCCTCAGAAGAAACTACAGAGGAAATACAATCCAATATAACACCATTACCAGAGCACTATTCAGCAGACAATATGTCACATCCCAAACCTAAAGTGCTCAATGGAGACCCTAAAGATTTGAAATAGTAACTCTCACCCCATTCCACATGGGAGTGGTAATCAATACATTACCAAATATATTGAACTGATTAAGATAATTATAAAAATCTAGAATTAAAATATCTTAAAAATATCCAATCACATAAACAACGGAAATAAACTACTCTTAGTCTCATACTTCAATCAAAATCCTACAAACTACTAAAATCTGATCCTAACTAATGTTAAAATCAAATTAAAACATAAAAGCCAATAATTCCTACTACAATATCTACTAAAGTCATCAATCAATGTTCTCATTATAGCTAATATCTTCTTGGTACTCTTGTCCTTCGTCTTGATCACTATAGCCCTGTTGTTCTCCATCTATAGATATTGAACTATGGTTGCTTGAAAGCGTAAGCTACACTTAGCTTGTAAGCATGGTTTAAAATATCGTGTCGATATGGTCGATACGTATCGTGTATTGACCGATATGGCACAATACGCAACATTACGATATGATACGTATCTTTTTACAGTGTACCAGCCGATACATTATCGATACGGTCAATACAGTCTTGATACGCTCGATACTGCCTCGATACGCTCGATACGCTGGATACTGATAAAAAAAAAGATAATGAAAACTAAATAAGGATCAGAAAAAGGAAAAAAAACACATAAATAGAAACCCTTAAATTACTAACTTAATTTCAAGAAAGAAAAAAAAAGAAATGGAAGAGAGAGAGAGAGAGTATTTGTTTGGTTGGGCTAATATTCTTTTTCTTATCCTTCTCCTTATCATTCTTCTTCTCCTTTCATTTTCTATTTTCCTTCTCTGAAGATTGTCGAATAAGAAGGCTTTATGTTTGGAATATGCATCTATTGTAACACCCCAGATCCTGTAGCACGGATCCCTAGGCGGGATGGCACGGATCTCGAGGTGCGACCTTTAGGATCAATTTCTGGACCGCGGATTGCCATATCATAACCAAGACTAAAAGATGAAATAAAATATGATTTATTCATCAACAGAGTTGTGGAATCGTAATTACAATAATCAATTAAAATAAACTAATTAACGGCTTCAGAAGAGCCCTATTACAAGATCCATACTAAATACGATCAAGGTTCATCTACATGACAAAGTAAATAAGGATAACTAAAAATTTCAGCTAAATAGATCCTAGACCTCCGTGCAGCTAATTCAACCTGCAACATAAAAGTTACGTGAGCTTGGAATGCCCAGTAAGCATGATCCTGTCACCCATCTCCATTATTACATATGATTTAAAACAACAAGCAAGCAGCATACAAGAATAAGGAAATGAGTAACATAAAGACATGATTTGAATATGATGCGTGAATGTCAAACAGATGCTCTAATGGATGCTCATACATGAAATACAGTGTAATGTTTATGGAAATGCCTACGTTTACGTGTTTCATTAAGTGTCCCTCGTTGTAGCTTCAGTAACACATAAGGTTTCGGGACCGAAGTCACCAGGAACAACCGGCAGCCCCTCTCTTCGTTCCGGGCGTTAACCCATGGTACGAAGGCTACCGTGTTCTGATTTCATGAGCGTACGATACTTAAAGTCCAGCTGACCTTATGAATCAACTATGATCCATAACTTATTTCGTAGGCCTTTCAACCTACAAGTCTAGACAATCTCTTATTTTCCACCTCTCGGGCACACTTAAGATCCCATATTAACATAGTATGTAAGCACTACCCCTATGGAATACGAATGATATACCTCCTTCAGAAGCTTTGCACGCGCCCATACACGTGAATAATCCATTGAGATCCATCATTCACATTCCTATGATGCAACACACACTTCATTTACAGTTAGGTCTCACTATTTCACTTCTAAATGGAGACTGGTTTAAGGAGTGTGTCTAGTGTGGTTAGGTGGGCAACAAAGTAGGTTTCTCACTTCCTTTGATCCAAACTCATAGCGCCATTAAGCCCGAACCATACTGACATCCAAACCCTTAAACTCTCCCAAATACTAGTCTGAACTAATAACCATAGGTTCCCAAATGAAATTTTAGAAATCAGGCTCTGTTTGCATTTTCGGCAGCCTCTTCGGTTGACCGAAATCCTTGCCGAGCTCACTCGGTAGTCTGTTAGTTTGACTGAGAACCCTACCGAGTCTCAAAATGCCTCTCGGCAGACCACTCGGTTGACCGAAGGTCTACCGAATCTTAGGGTTAGTTTTCTTTGATTCTGTAAAGGCTACCGAAACAGTTTCGGTATGCCGAAGGGTCCACTGAATCTCAGGGTTGTTCAACATCCATTCTATAAAGTCTACCGAGACAGTTTCGGTAGACCGACAAGTCCACCGAAGGTCACTTCGGTAAGCCGAGACCCTACCGAAAGGTTTACCGAAGGCCTAAATTAGATAATCCGAACACCAGATTTTCTGGGTTTCCACCAACATTAATTCATAAGATATCTCACATCAAAACATGATTAAATCCTATCAGATTGAATCTAAAACAGATGGATTCCATGCATCATATTTCCGGAAAAAAGTAATCGTTCATGCTTCAAAAAAGATTAAAAATCAGACTTTGAGATCACAATAAAAATCATAGATAATCATGGAAACTGCACAGAATAAACTACTTACATAAATGTGTATGAAAGATTGCTAATGAGCCTCCGGCTCCGTACCTCTCTTCATTCTCTTTTAATTTCTTCTTCTCTTTTCTTCTGCAAAAAGGCAAGGTTTTAGTCATCTTCTTCCTTAAGCTCCACTCTCTCTCTCAGTTTCTCTTTGCTTTCAAACACAACAGCTAGTTGAACTTGAATCCCACGTATGGGAGTTAGAGATATAGGGAGTTAGCTCCCCACTTCTTTCCCCATAACACCACGTCCAAAGCCACGTAGTGAAGACCGGTTCAAGAACACAATTGTGCGTTTGAATTGAGATTCAGTTAATAATTAACCAACTTAACCCAATAGTCTAATTAATTACTTTAAGACCCCAATTTGTAGTGTGTTTACACTATTGCCCCTCTAGTGGTACAGGTTAAATTACAAATCCACCCTTAGCTTAATTAAGTTCATAAACTATATGAATTCTTGCAAATTATATTACCAATAATTAATTAAATAATAAGGAAAAATTCAATTAAGGAATTTAGGTTATTACATCTATATGTAATAAAAGTTGTTCTTTTTCGTTATAAGATATTTCTAATGGATTTTGAATTCATTTGTTGATGTTTGAAAGTAACTTTCTGTCTTAAGTTATGATTACATCTTGTTACTTATAGGGAATTGATCCCACTAGATATGTATGATTTTTTTATGTTTAATTAGTGTATGTGATAAGTCAAGACTTTACACTTATTGAATTTTTTTAAGTTTTCATGTTCCTGCACGTGTAGCGGTCGGTTTTCATGTTAATATATATTATATGTGTGGGTGTATCATATCAAAAACATGTTAATTTATTATATCTTTACCTTATCTTTGCATAAAAGTGGGTCTTGTTTTATATATCCTTCATTTTCCTTGCGTATCCACCGTATCTATGACTTTTACAGCGTATCCGATACGATACTCGATACGTATCCATTTTCGAGCTGACCGATATGTTACCTTGATACGATATTTTGAATCATGCTTGTAAGTAAACAAATCAAAACAATATTTAAGAATGAATTAGGGATAAATCCACTATTCATTGGTATTCCCATAGTCAAAACAGAACATTAGTATATGAAATAAAAATATGAAGTGATGTGCAATGCAATATGATATGCTGGTTCAATTATTAATGAATGCAATGCATACTCATGCAACAATATATATAATCACCAAGTGTGATCCAAGCACAATCAGATGTAATGCAATATGCATGCTGTTTGGCATTCGAATAGTGTATGTCCCACACTAGATCCATCCCAATTACCCAAGATGTTCTCACAAATCATCCCCCGCATACACAACCATGATAGTGGATTATTCTACGTGCGCACCGCAGTTTCTAGGGCTTCATCCGACCTAATGGGCACAATCCCCATACCTTATTTTTGATCACAGGGCACATCCCAGGGCTTCACCAACGTGAAATGTTCCTTGTGAACCATACATTACTCGGTTTACTAATAGAATTTCACTCGGGCATTTGTTCAATAACAAGATGAAGTTTGGTCTATTGGGATAGCTAGTCCCTCAACACATGCAATGTAGTTCATCCGGGACTTCCTCACTTATATTGCAATTTCCACATTACAATACCTCTCGGTTATGTCCATAATTTCCAGGAATATAGAAATATGGGGTCAAGTCAATGCATTAGACTTAATCAAAGTCTAGATGCTCCATAGGCATATGCTTTGCAATGTGTATTGTGCAATTAGCTATGCAATCACCATATGCACTATAACCTGTAAAATATGAACATAATATGCTTTAGATGAATTAGAAATAAACTAAAAAATACACATGTTAGGAAAACATAGCTAAAGTCCCTTCAATACGCAATTTATGCATAATACTTGTCAATTCAAGATTCCAACACCATACACAATCCCAATTAGATGTTTTAAAGATCTTGGTAAAATTTCATTGCAAATAGATAACTTTTCAAATTTTTGTCAGCCGACCACCTAGCCAAAGCCTTTGGTTGGCCTTTCGGTCGACTGAAGCTGCTCGGTTGCCTACCCAGAAGCCAAATTTTTTATGCACAGAGGTTCGGTCAAGTGTCGGTCGGACGAAATCTCCTTGGTCGCCTTACTCGAGACCAACCCAGAAATTTTAGTCCTTCGGTCAGGTGCTCGGTCGACCAAAGGTAGATCGAAGCAACCCAAAAGAATTTCGGTTAGGTGCTCGGCCGACCGAAGGTTGACCGACGCAACCTAGAAGAATTTCGGTCAAGTGCTCGGCCGACCGAAGGTGGACCGAAGCATGAGAAAATGCAGAATTTCCTCCAAAACTCCCACCAAAGCCCCTCAAGGACAAGCAAATGAGTCAAAGTAATATCCTTAGTTGGTCTGGCACATGGTGCTCCAACAACAGGAAAACAAGGAAGCTATCACAGCCGGGTGGTCAATATGCAACTCATTATTTCAGATCCTTTATTAATGTAGTGCACACACAATGATAACACAACACATGTATTCAAAACAACATAAACATGAGCACATTCTCATGATCCTAGATGGTATAATGCACATAATTTTAATATATATAGTTCAATACACATGTAGGCATGATGAGAGTATCATAAATAATATAATTAAGTCTAATACATCTTATTCAAATTAGATATGAGGTATTCACACAATCAATGGTCCTTTATGCGAATGAATCCCTTAATATTGTCAAAACTCATATATAATCACAATTTAATATTAACAGGCTTATATATCAAACAAACATCTAAGCAAATGTATAAATATGTAATTAAAATTATTAAAGTTGCTGTGGGTTTAGTTCCTTATGTATCCTAAAATCTCATACTACTTTAGGAAGTTCTAAAAGGTCAAATCTTTAGTCTAATGGGTCATATTTTGGTATAGGCATTCTGGGTAACTGAAAACATGGTAAGTCATATATAACCGGCATTGTACAGGTGTCCAAACAATAAAATCTCAAATAAAACAACACATGGGATTTCGGTTGGCCGTCGGTTGACCGTCGGTCGACCGAAATCTGGGAAGGTGGTCCAATTTCAATTTAATTGACACAGGGGTCTAGGGCAGGTGTAATTAGGTCAAAAGTGTAAAAATAAGTAGGGGTCAAATCTGGTCGGTTTGGTCTGTTGGTCAGCCGATGGGCGTCAGTTGCTTGACCAGAGAACAGGTAAAAGTATGGGTTTTTGGTTGACCATCGGCTGGCCGATTGGGTAAGCCAACAGGTATTTTTCCGGGTTTTCATGTTTGACGTTGGTATATTGGTCATAGCTTATTGTATACTTATTGGAATCACCTCAAACTTGTTTTGCTGTGTTCCTAACCAATATGGGAATCTTAGAAAAATATAAAATAAATTATATAAAATATTTTAATAGGTTCTTTAATCAATAGTTCAGATTTGTATAATTTTTCAGTTTTGTTCTTGTTAAAAGTTCTCTTAATGGATGGTAGTGGTTACTCTATCTTTATTGGATCTTTGTTGCTCGGTTTTAGTTATAAGAACATGAGGAAGGGTTTACAATTAAATCCAAAGAATTCTTTTATGTTTTAACACTAGGCTAGAAGTAAATACACAGGCCAATGAAGGAAAACTCACAGGAATTGCATAATCTTGATGTTGGTTCTTGTCTTTCTTGATCTTCTAGGCTTCTAGGATTTGGAAGTGTTAGATCTCCTCTCCCAAAGTCTTCCCACGTTTCTTATTGTTTTCCTTGGTTTAGATTGGCCTAAAAATCTTATTTTTATAAGTTTAGGTGTTAGAAACTACCTAGAGTCCTAATACAACTAGTATGATTCAATTCTAAGCTATTAGGGACTTCTAATTAAAGTCCAACTCAAGTTTTCTAGAAGGTATTAATTAAAAACGACGTTCCTATGTTTTAAGTCTAATTTGTGGGTTTGGGCCTTAAGGAACAACTTAAGCCCATTAAGCTAATTAATTAATTAAAGCCCATACTTAATCAATTAAGCCCAATTAAAGTTTATAAGCGCAATTCCTTTTTAATTAAGCCTAAGATTAATTAGTTAAGTCCAATACTTAATTAATTAAACCTCAAGCAATATATTATGCTTTGATGTGTGATCAAACAAGGTCTTCATACAATAACTTAGATTAAGATGAGTATATAGTTATTATATAAGTGTTTTAGGATTTAGTTTATTTTAGAATCCTATTAAATTACTATTGTACCCTTATAAATAAAAATAATTTTCTATTTAAATTTTTCGTGTTGTTACAATATGCCTCAACTATTAGGTGGTTATGATTAGTGAACATCAATTCTTGAGCAGTACTCCTCTTTAGGTACCTAAGAACCCTCTCAACTACTTCAATTGGGGGCGTGGAGCATGCATAAATTGGATGATAACAGTTACATGTCAAGCCATGCCAGTCAAGTACAATAACTTCCTAACCAAATTCTGGTACTTCCCTGTCTTTAAGGAGATCACCTTCAGCTTCTCTAAGCTTGTGAGTAGGGTCAATAGGTGTGTTGGTAGGTATAGAACCCAACGTCCCTGTTGTCTTCAAGAGATCCAATGTGTACTTCCTTTGTGACAACAAAAAATCCCTTATTGGATCTAGCGACTTCAATTCCTAAGAAATATTTCAAAGTTCCTGGATCTTTGATTTCATATTCTTTTGCTAAAAAAGGCTTTCAGCTTCTGATTTTTTGGAGCATTATTACCAGTCATTCACATATACTATTAATGCTGCAACTAATACCCCATCTTTCTTCACAACCAATGTATGATCAGCACTACTCTGTGAAAAACCACAGTGCTTTACTGTTCTATTAAACCTATCAAATCATGATCTAGGAGACTGTAGATAGACTTCATTTTGTCCATCTGAAGCAGGCTTAAAACTGGGAGGAGGCAGCATGTACTTCCTATAAATCCCCGTGGAGAAATGTATTCTTCCTATCTAGTTGATACAAATGCCAATCAAATGTAGCAGCTAATAACAACAACACCTGAATTGAATTCATCTTTGCAATTGGTGCAAAAGTCTCCTTGTAATCTATCCTTTTTGTTTGTGTATCCCTTTGCCACCACCCTTTCCTTGTATCTCTCGATAGACTCATCTGTCTTCTACTTTACTGTGAAAACACTTACGCCCAAATGGATTCTTCCCTTTAGGAACTTCAACAAGTGTGCTTGTATTATTTTTCACTAGGGCTTTCATCTCTTGAAACAATGCAGTCCTAGGATCTTCATAGGCTTCATCAAACCTGGAAGGTAAAGGAAAAAGTAGACATAGAAGATTCATAGGAATGATATGAGGGAGACAACGAAGAATAAGTGATGAAGTTGGAAATAGGATGAAATGTACACAATTTCTTTCCTTTTCTAAGAGCAATAAGAACATCAAGATCATTAGGTACTGGCAAATAAGAAGATTGGGAAGAACTACTTGGACTTGGTTTCAAGGATTTGGATTCATCATGATTGCTTACATTTGGCCTTTTTCCTTCCTTTATTTGTCTCATGTACGCTTACAGTTCCTTGGTGGTAGTATTAGAGGGGTTTTGTATATCATGTCTATCTAAGTCAGACACCCCAGGTTTAAGCGGAGAATCATACATAGGAGCTGGATCAATAATATATAGTTTAGGCACAGTGACAGGCAACGGATGCCTCTCTTCCACCATCAATTGCTCCCCTGAAGAAAGGTAGAATAAGAGAAGAAAGGTGTGAACTGAAAGAAAGTGGCATCCATATTGACATTCTGTTTCCCTGTCACAGAATCAAGACACCTATACCCTTTTTTATGTGGTTGAATAACCCAGGCAAACACACAGATCAGCTTTTGAGACAAGTTTGGTGTGATTTGGACCCAAAATATGAATAAAGGACAAACACCCAAAGACACGAAGTGGAATTGGAAAAGGAGACTGATTTGGAATAAAGAGCTGAATTATAATTTTTTACTGAGAACCCTGAATGGCATACGACTGATATGGTATGCTGCTGTTCTTACAGCATCAGAACCAAACATGTTTTTGGACATTCATAGAGAATAAGCGTCCCTGATTAATTTCTAACAAATACCAATTCTTCTGTTCATTGACTCCAATCTGTTGTGGAATACCTGGACATGAGCTTTGAGGAATAGCTCCATTAGCATCAAGATAGGATTGAGTATTTTTCAAAGAATTCATGTGCATTATCAGATCTGAAGAATTTTTATTTTTTTATTTTTTTTTTTATTTTCTTCCCAAACTATGTTAGAAGCATATGATGAAAAGGTTTCATAACATGTGAAATTCTCGTCTTTAGCAAGTACACCCATGTGCATATAGTAAAGTCATCCACAAAAGTAATAAAGTATCGATAGTTATCCACAGAAACAACAGGAGAAGGTCCACAGACATTAGAATGCACAATGTGAAAAGAAGATAGACTTTTATTAATACTTGAAGGAAAATTAGCTCTATAATGCTTTGTGTTAGAATATGTGAAAGAAAACAAAAAAACAATTCCAAGAAAAAGCATTGTAATAACTAAATATGTGAACCGGAGTGGGATAGAATCATTGGTAGCAAAATTTGATACGAAAAAAAAAAAATAAACCCGGTAAAAAATACTTTGATGAAATATTCTGAGTTTAATATGTTAGAGATCAAAAAGATTACAAGAAATTTTTGTTTGAAAGATAAAAAAAAGTGAAACTCGGTAATTACCAACCAATAAATTTTAGAAATATCATAGTGTTGGTCTAAAAACTACAGTCACTAACTAGCTAACTAACTAAAGACGATAATTTTTTTTTTTGTTGAAAAGTTTGAAATATAAAATATTAAAAGCGTCGCGTTGTTTGTTTTTTGCATAAAGTTTTAAACTTTAAATGGAGTTTTATTAACAGTGGATAGAACAATTAAAAAAAAAAAAGAAATACCTTGGAGATGATGAGTAATTGTGGTGTCTCGTCTCTGCAACAGAATTATCTCTTTGTTCTTCATCACTGGGCTTTATCTTCTTCTGAGAGACTTGCTCACCTGCAACTTCCATATTCACAGATTGTTCTTCACTACTAGGCTTCATCATCTTCTTCTTCAAAGAAACTTGTTCAATGGCAACTCCACAATTCAAAGATAAACTCAATTCCAAACCATCACTCTCCACAGGTGTGGAGCTTGACGATCCATATTCAACATGCTTCCTTTTCTTCAACCAGGATATAGCTCTTCCTAGACTTTGCCTGCAGCTCTCTCTAGTTTTCATTACCAAAGCCACTCAATTGGATAAATGTTTGAGCAATTAGATAAGGAAATTTTAATGCCTATCGAAAGTAAAAGAAATTTTAATGATAATTTTATTTTCTTATTTTCTTTTTCTTTTTTCCTTCTTTTAATTTCCAGCGTGCTTCGCTTTTTAGAGTTCAGAGTTTAAACGGCCGATCCAACGTCATCCGGTGCTAGCAAATCACACTAGAGTTGAAAAGGATTCTTGAACTCGTCACTTAATTGGTCTAATTGGTCATGGATGTGGTCCCTACTGCTTCGGAAGTTGTGCACACAAATATCGAAGTTATAGGAATGGGGCATTCAAGTTTCCTTTTCACGTGAGAGAGAAGCTTGCCCTTGTTGTCTGTTATTTTAGGGTGCAATGGGTGGATGAAATAGAGATGGCCATGGGTCAGGGGTCGGGTCAAAATGGGTTGAACCAATAGGTGATTAATCCAAATCCATCTATTTAATAAACGGATTACTCAGGTTTGGATGGGGTGATAAGTTCCTGATTCTGATTAAGAAAATTCTATTTTTGTCAACTTGAATGTCTGGCATGGGCTTTTCAAAATTATTAAGGTTGTATTTGACACTGTTTAATTAAGTGCTTATTTATACTTTTAACTTATTAAAACACTTAAAAAGTTATAAGCGTGTTTGATAAAGATGAACGAGTAAGTTCCTACCTCTAAGCAGTAGAGAAAGATTGCCTATAGAGAGAAGTTGTTGAGAACAACCCCGCCTAAGTATTAGCAATATTATGAAATTGACACTTCAGACCCTAAACACATTTTCAATTCAGTTTAATCTCCCATATTATAAATATTAGAATAAAATAAATAGTATATAAAAAAATATTTTATATATAAAAATTATGTTTTTTAATAAGTAAATAGGGTATAATGACCCAATGGGTTAAGTAGTTAACCGAAATTCAACCCATTTATTTTGGGATTGAAGTGGGTTTAATCCAAAACCCGTTTGTTGAATATCCCAACCCAAAACCCGCTTAAGTATGGATATTTTTGGGCTAATTAATAGGCTTGTCTCAAATTGTCATCTATGGTTATATCCATAATCAAATTCTGGAATCCTATACACGCAAACAGGATTTTGGATTACCTTAATCAATAATCAGTACCCGGATTTTAAAATCTGGAATGAGAATGAGAATCTAAATTATAGAATCCCAACCAAACGTGTACGACATCAATCCTAGACCATCATTTCAATCTTATTTTTGATTGATTGGGATGCCATACACACTTATTGTTGCCAACCTAACTGGTTGGGATAAGGCATTTTGTTGTTGTTGAGTGGACTGGACCCAAATAATGTCTGATTAATGGTTTGACTGCCTAGGTTGGTTTGGGCTTGTTAACTATGATGCATATTGCAATCATGTTCTTCACCTTTGGGTTCTATGTGATGTTCTCAATTTCTTGCTGCAGTAACAAATGCAACGGAAGGCAATATTTTCAAATACTAAGACATGAAGGGAGTCGTTTTTCATGACCAATACATGAGGTGAAAGCCTGACAAGCATGCATTTATATTGAATATCAATATGCATTAAGAAAAAAAAGGGAAAAAATGTCATGAAAACGATATTGCAAATGACTTTAAATCCCTTCAAATTCTAAGATTGACCACTTAACATGAAATATAGCGTTAAAATAGATTAATAATCCTAATTATATTCAACCCAATATGAAGTATCAATTAAATATAAAAATAATGAGTTTTATGTCCATTTTATGAAGAGAACCTCACACTTGAGCACTGACGTGTTTTTCTTGAGCCTCGCCTCGAGGCATAAGACTCACATGCCTTTTAAAACACTAACATAACCTTATGGGTGGACTGAGGCTTTGTGGTCTTCCATGCTTTTTCTATAGCTTCTCTTAGCCTCATTGATCTCTGTCAAGAGTTGAAACCTGTCATTCTGAATTATAGGAGTTGCTGCAGTTCATTGGGCGGTTTGATTGAATGGGACAGTGGGATCTTTTCATCAAGTGACCAGACTCAAGAGAATGTGGTATATTATCAACTAGAGAGTGTCCATGGGCCTAATAGCCCAAACTTACCCAACAATCTGAGTCTTGAAGCACATCAAGTCAAACCAGACCGCATATTAATCTTTGTGTTGAAAACCGTAAACATTTGACTACAAGTGGGTACCTTCTATCCAAATATGACCTGTTCAAGCATTCGAATTTTGCAATTGGAAGTTCAGATAACTGATAACATGATCTTCGGTTACAACAGTTTGAGATACAGTAACAACAAAAAAAAAAATAGTGGAAGGAATTATAGACAGAGCACATGAACATCCTTTAGAGGTAAGCTATCGTGGACATAACTCCTCATGATCGGAAAGAACATATGTTTGAGTTTATTCAATCAAATTGTTTATATTACTAAAAGAACATGTGGTTTATTTGTAGGGATGTGTTTCCGTTCCCTGTGCACCAACTATATGTCAAAAGGCCGCGTTGATAGATTGAAAAAAAATAGATTACTTGATGTTATTTTCTTTTAAGGAAAATTTCTGGTGGAAGCTTCATGATATTAAAATTGTTAATGAATATGTAATTACAAAAGGAAAGAATAGAAAAAAAAAAAAAAAGAGCCAAACAAATTCCCCCCCTTTTTCTTTTAAAATTAACTGGACACCTTTCAGTTGAATATATATCAATTATTTTGTTGTTATATATCTTGTGTACATATTTCAATTGTATCTGGTCGTTGTAAATTTAAATGTAGACTGCTGTGAAATGTATTCAGGAGGATGCAGGGGAGGTTCCAATGGTTGGAAAGCACAATAAGGGATGTCACTGCAAGAAATCCGGATGCCTTAAGAAATATTGTGAGTGCTTCCAAGCCAACATTCTCTGCTCTGAAAATTGTAAATGCATCGACTGCAAGAACTTTGAAGGAAGTGAGGAGAGGCGGGCCCTCTTCCATGGAGACCATGGGAATGGCATGACCTACATCCAGCAGGCAGCCAATGCTGCCATTACTGGAGCTGTTGGATCCTGTGGCTATGGTTCCCCTTCAGCATCCAAGAAGAGAAAAGGTCAGGAACTCTTCTTTGCCACCACAGCAAAGGACCCAACCATTCACAGACTTCCACAATTCCAACAGGTACTTTTACTCTATGCTCCTTGAATTAAGCAATGCTTTTTTTGGTTTATAAATATCAGAAACTACGAATACGCCCCTCCCTCCCTCTCTTGATGCTAATTGATCTCAGCTTCTGCCTGTTATGGCTCAACTTAATTATCTCTGATTTACACTTGAGGATGAAATCTGAAGTAGAGTTGTTTAAGTTAAATGTTTTCTGTTTTGATCAGGTTATTCATCTTAAACCTTCTGCTACCTCTTCTTCCTTGTCATCTATCCCTGTTTCCCGCATTGTAAATACTGCAGTATTATGCTCTTCAAAATTCACATATAGGTATGCATTTTGTTTTGTCGTATCTTTGTATAAATAATGAATTTTCATTTCTTCTTCTATTTACAATTAGTAATCGTTTTACTGTTCATGGATGAAGGTCTTTGTTGGCAGACATCCTCCAGCCAGAGGATGTGAAAGAACTTTGCTCACTTTTAGTATTAGTATCAGGAGAAGCTGCTAAGACACTTGCAGGTACTTACAAAAACAAAATGCATGCTAAAACATTTGCAGGCCTATGAATGATTTAAATTAAGTTTTATGCTCAGAACGAAAGTTACTTAAGTGACCAACTTGTATGTATGTATATACATTCCCACACACACACACACACACACACACACACACACATATATATATATATATACATATATATACATATATATACATATGTATATATATATATATATACACACATATACA
>JAUPMG010307167.1:0-12690 GCA_031762675.1 Pachysandra terminalis
TATGAGAATGTCATTTTTTTCCCAAAATTGGGGAGAAATTAAAATATCAGGAGATATTTCCCTCGAAATCTCACTAATCTCCCCAAAAAAGAGATATTACCTTGAAGATATTATCTCTAGGAGGGGAGAAAATGAAATTTCGTCGAAAACTTTCAAACACTTAGAGCACTATGGTTGTGCCGATTGTTTAAAACTATTTTTCTATATCTTGTTGCATTGATTAATATGAACTCCAAGAAATGATTTTCCCAAGTTTTGAGATTGAAAAATAGATTTCATGGATGCCACATGTATGTTATTGTCTTGTGGTTGAAGGATTTTGAAGAAATTCGGTGTGCCGAGGGAGAAGTAGATGTTGGTTTTGATTCCCTTCAACCTCCAATTCCAGATTCCACATCAGGGCCTTATAACGGTACTTGCCAACCTTGTTGATGGAACTGTACACATGATCTGTTTTGTTCAACTTGTAGCTCTCTTCTCATTTTAATGAGAGAAAGATACCATATTACTATTTTGTATTAGCAAGCATGATACATTATCTGGAAGTAACTATTACTTTGTTTTTAATGGGAATTTTCTATTTTAGGTTTACAAGAGTCCTCGAAAGAGCTATTAAATTCTGGACCAAGTGTTAAATTATCAGAAGAACTCAAGACTGTGTTAGAAAGGTCAGTTATTGCATTTAAAAGACGAATACTGTCACCATAACCATAAATAGACATTGCAGACAAAGTAATGAAATTGCTATTTTCAATCTTGTAAAGATATTCCCTCTATGTGCTTTTCATTGTCTCGTGTACTTTCCCATTATTTATATTGGTGTTTGCATAGAACAGTTATTCATTTACTATATTAATAAACTAAAATAATTGAAAAATAATTATGATATACTAATTCTTTAGTTTTCCTCATGCATCATGTGCTCCTTTGCATCGAACATAGCCAGAAGAGAATAATTTTTGGGATCAGGTTTAGCTAATGACACTAAGGACAGAATGCAATGAGTACCACTCTTATCAAAATATCACTCAGCTAACAAAATAAATCATTTGCTTCATTTATATAATCACTAGATTCGGAGCTGAAAGTTTTGATGTCTGGTCACCCTAAGCGTAGAAAGGAATAGTAATTAGTAGTATCATTTGTAAGGACTCAATGAGTTAAATTATTATGTGATTGTTTGCCTGATTTGTTTTTTTCGTATTAAGTTTTTAGTAAGAATTGGAAGGAACTTCTATTGATTTTCCCAAATTTTATTGATGGTGAAACTTTTACATCGGATAGTTCCATAGCCATGTTGATGAATTAGAAGTGTCCATTGTAGAGTGCTTTTGAAGCCTTTACCTGGTAATGTTGCTTCCACCATGAATTTAGAAGCAGTGTTGATTCCTACTCATATCCGGTTTTCCCTCTATTCTCGATATTCTTCTACTTTTACACTTTCTTGATTTTATTAAAAGCTATTTATAAGTTCAGCTTCAATCTTTTATATACCTTGTACCAGGAAATTTGGCTTGGTCCGGTCCTTGTAATTCCATCAACTAATTAGGAGTAAGGTGTATTTTTATATTAGTCTCACCACAATCTTGGCCCACTAAGAGAAGAACATATTTGTTGTGGTATGTGTTCTTTTGCATTTAGCTGTGCAAATGGTCTTTTATTGTGAATATAGCTGTGCCAGAAGTTCTTTGCGTTGTTGTTCCACTTCAAAATTTTGCTTGTGGTTTTACTTTTCTCTTCAATTTTGTTTTGATTTCTTTTTTCCTTTTTCTTGATCTTCTTTCTCTTACAACATATAAATATGGTTATCTTCACTTGAAAAGAAGGGAAAGTTTCCCACCTTAAAAGCAATGCCTGAAGTTTCAGTTTTGACAAAAACATTTACCATTCTGGATTTGGAAATTCCAGCGGAATTTCAAGCACAAATCTTCTTTTTGGTATATTTATTTCTATTTGAGGAAAAATGAGGACATCGAAACTTTTTCCTTGGAACTTTAGATCTATGATATACTGGTGTGTAAAACCAAGGTTTACGATGTCAATGTCGCCAATCATGTCGCCAGGTGACATCGGCGACATGGTGTAAAAAAGGGGAAATGTGGGGAAACCATGGGTTTTTGGTCCCAAACTTTAAACATGTCTAATTAAGGCCTAAATGCATCCAAATACATCAAAAAATAGAAAAACAAATGCCTACACATTAAAAGTCATTACTTAAGGGGGGCTAACTTACATGCTGTCGGGTCTGTAAGCTGTAAAAAAAGATGCTACATCTAATTAAGCCAACTAGAAGTGAATGTAACTCAATTAAAAAATATATAAAACTTGATATCAAGTGCCATATCTATGAGGGGGAGAAGGTAAATATGGGAGAAATGATGGGGAAATTTGGGAAAATGTGGGTTTTCCCCCCAAGTTTTAAACAACCCTAAGTAGCGTCTAAATACATCATAATACATAAAAAAAAATTGCAAAACAAATGTCTAACATTTGTTTTTAATTTTTTAAAAAAAATTCAAAAAACTGAAAATTTTCTCCCATGTCGCCCATGTCGAGAGACATGGGAGAAATATCGAAAAAAAATTGAAAATTTTCTCCCATGTCGCTAACATGTCGCCAATGTCGCTCATGATGCCGCAAAGCGGTTTAGAGTCGAGGTTTCGTGTCACCCATACCAAAAATGGCGACATGTCGCCCATGTCGACGACATTGCATTCACTGTGTAAAACAACATTAATAAAGGTTCAAGATGTTATTTTTAAGGCATTCGCTTAGGCGGCTAGCCATTTTTTCCTTCGGGTGAGGCGACCATAGCCTAGGTGGGGTGGGCCTAGGCAATCACCAGAACTCCTAGGTGATTCCTAGGCAATAAGGCAACCTCCGAGGTGGGATTTAATACGATTTTGTTTTAGTCTTAACCTTATAATAACTGTACTTTATTATTAATTACTAATTAATATGTAATAGCTAATATTTTTTTTAATGCAAGTATAAAAGCCCTAAAGGTTTAGTGTTAAGGCATTAGGTTTTGCCGATTGAAGGAGATGGCTGGACTGCACCCAAACCAGGTATGCCCTTATCCTCATCTCTCCCCTCTTCTCCTGTATTTTTCCACTCCATTTCCATATCAACCTGGCCGGTCCCCTTTTTTAGCAATTCACCTTCTCTCTCTCTCTCTCTCTGCTCTCGCTCTCCCCCCCCCTCTCTCTCTCTCTCTCTCTCTCTCTCTCTCTCTCTCTCCCCTCTTTTTTGCTGTAATTTCTTTCTCCAATTTCATTCACAGGCGAACCTACCCACCCCCTTTTATGGTGTCTCTCTCTTCTCTCCCCAATCTTTATCCGTCTATTGTATTTATTTATTTATTAATTATTCTTTTATTTTTGCATTTCACACAAATATTAACCCCCCCCGCTATAAATGCCTTATCTTTTCTTTTTCAAACTCAATGGGGATCTCCCAACCCCTTATTTTTCTATTTTCCGTTCTTTTTATTATTGTTGATTAGTTTCTTTTTTCTAATTCTTTTTTTTTATTGTCGGTTTGTTTAATTAAAGCTTCTTATTTTCAATATAATTTCTTGTCAATCAGGTTTTGTAATTTCTGAATCTAATTTCTAAGTTGGATTTCATTTCATTCGAAGTTTCTTAAATTTATTTTATGATTGCTCGATGTGTTGGGCTATGTATGTAGAAAATATGTTGTTTTAATCATTTCAATAAAACTAGTGCGTTTACTTAGGTAATTTGAAAACACTGGTTCAGGACTATCTAACTCTCATTAAAGGGAAAACAAAACGGAATTCAAATATAACATTGAAATATTGTAAGTCCCATATTATCCACATGATGTTTTAGCTGACTCAAAATCATCCTTATCTTGACCAAGGATATATATATATATATATGTAAAATACATCTAGTCATGTGGTTAAAGTACTGCATTTAACTCATGTTGTGATGACACAAGGCCATGAATTCATGGACACGGTTTATAGATATAGTCATTGTTATCCACGAGAATGGGAGGGATTTAAATCTGAACGCAGCAGCGGTGTCGGGTAGTCTGTGGAAAGCAATGTTGGCCCTAGCCCCACTGTTTCTCTCTATGGTTCGGTTCTTGGTTGGGTGTGGGTCCTCTGTTTTCTTTTGGCATGATGTATGGATTAGGGAGGTTCCCTTGTGTATACGTTTTCCTAGACTCTTTAGATTGGTCCAATTTCAGTCCTCTTTGGTTGGTGAGGTCCTTTCTTGGTTGGGCTCTGGTCTAGTGTGGAATCTTCCCCTTCGTAGGAATGCTAGGGAGATGGAGATGGAGATGGAGATGGTGGATTTGGCTACTTTGTTTGAGTTTATTGGGGAGATAGTTGGGTGTTTAGAGTGGCCGGATAGGCGCATTTGGTCCCCAGATCCTAGAGGTGTTTTCTCTTGTAGGTCGTTCTTTGACTAGTTTGGCTCTAACAGACTTGAGCCTCCTATCTCCTTTTCTACCCAGTTTGTGTGGTATCCTCCTGCCCCCTAGAGTCGAGGCTTTTGTCTGGTCTGCACTACTTTATCGGATTAACACGACGGACATGATCCAGAGAAGGAGGAGGAGGTACATGGCTCTCTCTGCACATACATGCTTCCTATGTAGAGAGGAGGAGACACCTGACCATCTGTTTCTTCACTGTTCTGCGGTGACTAAGGTTTGGAGTTTCTTTCTGAGGATTATTGGGTGGGTGGGGGTTATGCCGGTGGGCATATGCCACCTGTTAGCTCAGTGGAGGTTCTCTGGGATGATAGCGAGGGGACTCGGTTGGTTTTTTAAGCTATATTATGGCATATATGGAGGGGCGTAATATGAAGAATTTCCAGGATACTTCGTCCTCGATTCTGAGTGTGATTGAGGGGATCATGGTGTTTGCAGCTTCGTGGGCCTTGGTGAGGTATCAGATTGTTTGTTTTTTAGTGGTGGACATTCAGAGAGATTGGTATAGGATCTCAGTTTGTGGTGCTTGTCCTGTGATGGTACACTCTGGTTGGCGTCCTCCGGAGGTTGGATGGGTTAAACTTAACTTTGATGGCTTATCCATGGCACCTCTTGGCATTTCCGGAGTCGGTGGTGTTTTTGGAGATAGTGAGGGGGCTACTATTTTCGCTTTCTTTGGTCTTAGTGGTGGTGATGAGTCGGCGAGGGCCGGGTTGGTGGCACTGGTGACTGGGCTGATGATTGCTAGGGCGTAGGGATTTCGGGATTTGAAAATGGAGAGCTCTTCGTGTTCTATCATTGATTGGCTGGGGCATTTTGAGCAGTGTGCATGACGTTTTACCCATCTTGTTTGTCTGGCTTGGTCCTTAAGCAAGGATTGGAACATCTCGTTTCATCTGATATCCCGGGTAGGCCAATTTGGCGGCTGGGGCTATGGCTAGGAGAGGTTTGGGGAGGACTGCCATGTTCGAGGGGATCCTCGATCCGGAGATGATGCAAGTTAAGGTTTGTTGGACTTTGTACCTGGGTTGGGTGGTATCTTCCATTGAGAGTGGGGCTTTAGTTTTATTTTAGTTTTGTGGTTTTCTGTTTTATGGTTCCTGGTTGGAGATAGTCTCTTCAGTTGGGTGCTTATGTATTTGGTGCTTCCTCTTTTCTTCTCATCTTTTATATAATTCATCATTTATCAAAAAAAAAATCGTCTTTTGAATTTTTAATTGCAATAAAGTATTTTATTGATAGAGTAGAATAGAGTTACTGTTTTTTTATACAAGAAATATGCATATGCTTGTTATTATGTCTGTTTCAAGGTTTTTACTAAAGTTTCTTATTTTTGTACTTTTTATAATTGTGACATTAAAATTTAGTTGTACACATAATTAGTGGGTGATAATTTGGAAATTAATTCACTGAAATAAACTGCTTTTGATGATGCACATATGCAATGGCTTATACATTACTTAGATTTATTATAAATTATGTTTTCAAAATAAATATTTTAATCATCTATTATAATAATTATGATGAATTATTTAATAGCAAAATTATTTTGACGTAAAATGCTTTTCCATGTATGGATTACTCATCAAGATTACCTATAACATTATAACCTTTTAAGGGTGATTCGGAAAAAAATATGAATTGTCCAAATATTTGTTTTTCCCTTTTAAATATGATTTTCTTAAATAAGCTCTTGTATAAGCATCAAATAGATGTATATATATGCATTTAAGCTAGATATATGCTAAAACTATGGAGAAAAAATAATTGACTGGTGAGAGATTTAAGCGGAAATGGTTTACTTCTCAGCTTCAAGTTGATTTCCTAATAAATAAATCCTCTTGGCCCCCCATTGTCTTCAGGTGGTACAATGTGTACTCCTTTGTATACCCTTCTTGGATTTGGCCTCTTCAATTTCATGGAATACTTCAAAGTTCTTAGATCTTTGATTTCAAATTCTTTTGCTAAAAAGGCTTGCAACTTCTAAATTTATGGAGCATTATTATAAGTTACGACAATCTCATCTGTATATACTATTAGTGTTGTAACTGACTTCCCATCACTCTTCAGTCTTCACAAACATTCAACATTACTCTGTGAAAAACCATAGTGCTTCACAACTCTACTAAACTTGTCAAACCATGCTCCAGAAGACTGTTTGAGACCGTAGGTAGACTTCTTGACCATGCATAACTTTTGTCCACCTGAAACAGGCTTAAAGCCTGGTGGAGGCAGCATGTAGACTTCCTCATCTAAATCCCCATGGAGAAATTCATTTTTCGCATCTAATCAAATGTAGCAGCTATCCTCAAACAAACAATCAGAATAATGGAACAAACTAATGGGTTTCGATTGGAAGTAACCCATGGACGATGAGTTATGCTGGTTTGAGTGAGGCAAGTGGTCTCGTTTAGGGCAAAGGTTAATAAGGTGATAGGAACTTTCAGGAAGGGCAGTCTTCATTTCTTCTTAGAGGTTGGAGTCAATAGGAGAGGTAAGTTTGTTTGCTCTAATAGTGAGAATAGGAGGAGCACGAAGAAATATTGTGGTCTTTCCGAAGGGCGATCAAGGGCTAGGATGGGGGAACCTCTATGACGTCTTGTATTGGAGATTAGGGATCCAGGAATCAATTGTCTTAGGTAACAAGGGTACAATGTTCTCTGATATGGTGATTTCTCACGAGTCAGTTAGGGAACCTCATTCGGAGAGGAAATACCATGAAGGGTATTGTATTTTTCAATGGCCGGAAAGGGGGGAATGGGAGATTGAAGGTGTAGGGCATAACCGAAGCCTTCATTGTAGAGATGAATTGGGCAATTATGACTTTTGAACTCATGTCTAGTTGGAGAAATGGAGGGGGTAATGTCGGAGAACCATGAAATCCTAGCTTGGATGAAGGGGCAATGCGGTGTCTCTTATAGGCTTCAGTTGAAACCATTGGGGAAGACTTATTACAGCTTAGCATCGGGACTTCCTGGCATTGAAGGGGACCAATCACTCACTTGATGATGCGAATCTCGCATTGAGGGCTTTCTCAGGGCTTCATTTGCGATTCATCCTATGATTGGAGCACATGCACTTTCAAAATGGACGCTAAGTTTGAAAGTGCCCGCCTTATTAAGGAGATGGAGCACATGCAAAGTTATGAGAAGGCTTGCCCCAAAAAGTCAAAGAGTTGGCTTTGCTGAATGACCACTCGATGTTTACAGACCTCTAGGTCTACTTATCGTATCAAACTTAAAATGCTTCACATGGAGATGTTATTCCTAAGCTCTGAACAACCACCGAAGTTTAAAAATCCCATTGTCAATGCATAGGGATGTGCTAGGCCTAGACTAAACCAAATTGTGAGACGATCGATCGCAAGGAAGCAAGTATCTTGACATGAGCCAAGAGGCAGATCTTGTGCTACTCCACTTGGTTGTATGAATTAGTCTAGGCCTAGATTAAATCAATTTCTCCCTTTCCTCAGAAGCCCACGGGACGGAGTTGATGCTCTCACATCCATAGCATGAGTAGTTGAAGCAAGTGAATGATTTGAAATTCGAGAAAGCGTTGCTAAATTGATTCCGTCTGCTATTTCATATGTGACTACGGGTTGAACCAAAACGAGACTTTTTCTTGGAAATTTATCAATTTTGTGGTTCCTTAGATTTCGTTCCCGGTGGTAGAATCCTCATTCAGGTCTTGTTCCGCACTTAAATGGATAACTCGAAGCCTTACCCTGATCACTTTGTAGTGGAAAACCTTGAAGACATAATCGTTTATAGTCACTCACTGGAGGAGCATTGAGGCAACTGAGTACAGTGTTCTCGGTGTAGCAGGAAAAGAAACTGTACGTGAAAGGGTGCTTAGATGAAAGTGCTATTTCTTGGCCATTGGATCAGCAAGGGTGCACGTTTGTCACTTCTATTCGTCGGGTCGAATGGGGAGTCCTTAGGATAAGTGAAAATAAATTCCTGTTCAGAATGCTTCTCAGCTACCTAAGCCTAAGCGTACGGCCAAGTCTGCTTTGAGAAGGAGGCTTCTGTTCAAATTGCTCGCTAATCCTAGTGGTACTTTGGGAGTTTGAAAGTGTCTTTTCAATGATGGTTTGAGGATGTGGGTTGTAGGCAGATGAGGTGATCGAAGAATTATGGGTCGTATCATTAGTGTTCCTTTGAATATGTGGGCCATTGGGTTGTTCAAAGCTCTTTGGGCGTTTTGTGGAGGTTAAATTTGAACTGATGAGAAGACTCTTAGAGGTAATGACCTTCAGAGTATCTGATTGCTGGTGAAACGTCCACACTATCAAAGGGGTGGTCAAGCTATGTATGGCTGCAATGCCATAAAAAAAAGTTATGCTTGCTCGATCTGGTGGGAGAACAAGACCTTGAGAGTGGCAACATGTGTGGCGAGAGCAGGGGAACCAGCGATGTGCCCATGGCAGTTGATGTCACTTTTCAGCTGTTGTTGACTTGTTGCAGCAAGCAGAAACTGGTTTCCGACAGTATGGCAAGGAAGATGATACCCATCCCGCAACGATTATGTACCATCCCATCAAACCAAATCGTAGGGTGGGATTTTGGGATTGAAATTTAAAATTAAATTTGGGGTCTTTTTGTGGCGGGATCATGGATAGTAATTTGGGCTGGCCTAGGTGTTTGGTTAGAAATTGAGGCGGTCCCTTTGAGAATCCTACAAAATGCTTCAGGCACACAACGTCACCAATTTGAAACCCAAGCCTAATCTTCTAGTTTGAGTTCATATCCGACTGGGCCTAAAGGGGGGCCTATATAGAAAGGAAGCCCTTTGTATAGGCCTACGACCTTACACCAAAACTCAAGGTGGCCCATGAGGGGAACCCAAACAACTTCTCGTGTCATTTGGGGGCTCAGCAGTTTCTAGAGGCTCATTCAGGGCCTGTGGAGTCTTCTTGGAAGGAGTTTGGTGAGGAGGGTCTTTGTGCAGGTGGCGAAGAAAGCCTAGCAATCTTTGAATCTAATCATTGAAGCAATGGTGCCACTTTCTAAGAACCTATTACGGAGGACTTATACAGGCGAGCTTATTCGTATGCGTAGTTGAAGTTAGAGGATTATTGCTTTGATGGGGAGTTGTGAGTAAGTCTTATTTTGATCCCTTCGAGTAAGGAAGTTCATGATTTGGTTTGTTCTTTGGACCTGGATAGTGCTCCTGGCCTGATGGCTTTACTAGCCATTTTTTGTCATATGTTGGGAGATTATTGGTGATGATGTGGTTAGGGCTGTCCAAAGCTTCTTCTATGGTCATTCTCTTCCGAGATCCTTCACTACAACTAATATGGTTCTTATTCCTAAGGTGATGTGTCCCTCTCAATTTGTGGATTTTAGGCCTATCATTCTTTGCAATTTCTCTTACAAAATCATTGCAAGAGTTAGTAATGAACGACTGGCAAATATTTTACCATCCATTATTTCTCAAGAACAAGGTGCTTTTGTCAAAGGTAGAAACATTCATGATAACATTTTCATTGCCTAGGAACTTGCTTATGGTATTGATCCGAAGGTTTTTGGTTGCAACCTTATGATCAAAATTGATATGGCTAAGGCCTATGACAGATTGGAATGGGACTTCCTTAAAGATGTCTTGTGCAAATTTGGATTTTCTAACCACTGGGTCTCTCTCATTGCCAAGTGTTTATCAAATTGTTGGTATTCTATTGTTCTTCAAGGTAGCTTGAATGGCTTCTTTCAGTGTTTTTTACACTTTCAAGCTTTAGTTGAACAACAATTCAACAAAAAGATTAAGATTTTTCAATTTGATGGAGGCGGCGAATACAATGATGGGAAATTCCTACAGTATTTGACGAGAACTGGTATCCTTCATCATGTTTCTTGCCCCAAAACCCCTGAACAAAATGGGGTGGCTGAGAGGAAACATCGAAATATTACTGAACTTGGACTTATTATGTTGGTCCATGCTAATGTCCCAAAACGATATTGGGTTAATGCCTTCTCTACAACCGTGTTTCTAATAATCAAAATAACATCTACAATGTTAGAAATGGAGTCCCCTTTTCCAACGTCTCATGGATAAAACACGTGATTTTTGAGTCATTTCGAGTTTTTGGCAGTAATTGTTACCCTCACCTACGAGATTATGCTTCAGATAAATTTGGGCCCAAGTCTCCTCCTTGTGTCTTCTTGGGTTACAGTAATAGACACAAAGGATATAGGTGGTTATACCCTCCTAGAGGCCCTATCAACACCTCAAGGAATGTTATCTTTGATGAATCTCTCGTGGGTAAAACACGTGATTTTGAGTTATTTCGAGTATTTGGCAGCAAGTGTTACCCTCACCTACGAGATTATACTTCAGACAAATTTGGGTCCAAGTCTCCTCCTAGTGTCTTCTTGGGGTACAGTAATAGACACAAAGGATATAGGTGGTTATACCCTCCTATAGGCCCTATCTACACCTCAAGGAATGTTATCTTTGATGAATCTATATTTCCTTTTACTCATCCTACATTCTTACACGCTCTCTATCAAAGCACAGGTACGGTTACTATGTACAAGGAATGGATGGATAATCCCAAGGAACGCGACTCATCACCACCATTCATTGGCCCAACTGAACCATCGCCACCACTTGTTGAGATTATCACAAATCCCACCATGGGGTCCACTATTCAGCATCCCGAGGATACTATTGATCCTATGTCTTGCTCACGGTCCATCCTGCTCTTGATGATATGACTACTAGCTCATTTGCAGTTCCTTTGATTGGTTCTCCTCAATCGAACTCTATAACAGTGGATCATGGAAGCAATGATCTTTATCCACCATCAACTAATGGTATTGATCGGTCACTGCAATCTCGATCGTCCAACACTAATGGACATCCAATGGTGACATGTCTCAAAACTGGTATTACAAAGCCCAATCCGAGATATGCCCATGTTGCTGTATCAACAATCCCATCTGAGCCAAAAACCATCAAGACAGCTCTTAAGCATCCAGGTTGGGTTGCAGCTATGAAGGAAGAAATAGATGCCCTTAATCACAACCACACATGGGATCTAGTCTCACGATGGAAGGGCATGTTGTTGGTTGCAAGTGGGTCTTTAAAACCAAACTCAAAGCTGATGGAAGCTTTGAAAGACTCAAAGCCAGGCTAGTAGCAAAAGGATTCAACCAAATTGAAGGTATGGATTTCTCTGAAATGTTCTCTTTGGTTATAAAGCCTGGAAGTATCAGAGTTGTCTTGGCTATTACCTCTATGTATAATTGGGACATTTGACAACTAGACATGAAAAATGCATTTCTACATGGTCATTTGCCTGAACCAGTGTTCGTAGAACAACCACCATGCCTTGTTGATCCCAACAAGCCCAATCATGTTTGTCGCCTAAAGGAGGCGTTATATGGTCTTCGCCAAGCTCCATGGGCCTGGTTTGATCACTTTAGTAGCTACCTTTTGACTTTTTGATTTTATTGTAGTACAACTGACTTGTCTATGTTTATATGTCGAAATTCTCTTGGCACTATTATTCTCCTATTGTATGTTGATGATATGATTGTCACGGGGGATAATCAAGCCCTTCTTGATGAGTTCATCATGTAGCTTAGAAAGGAGTTTGTTATGCAAGACATGGGCTTCGTTCATTATTTTCTTGGACTTGAGGTGACCAACCTTCCTGGTGGGCTTCACCTATCTCAATGCCGATATGCCAGGGATATTCATGATTGTGCTCAAGTGATGGGTTGCAAACCTATCTCTACCCCAATAGCTCAAAAGGAGCCACTAATTGGTCACTCTGATGCATTTTTCAGATCCTACTCATTAGAGGAGCATTGTTGGTGGCTTACAGTTTTTTACACTGACTCGATCTGATTTGTTCTTCAGTGTCAATCATGTGTGCCAATTTATGAATCAGCTAACTGATGCACATTGTCAAGCTGTAAAACAGATCTTAAGATATATCAGTGGGTCTCTCTTACATGGCATTCAAATCTTATCTTTTGGATCTATGGATTTACTTGCCTACTCCGATGCTGATTGGGATGGGTGTTAAAACACAAGGAGATCTACTACGGGCTTTTGCACTTTTCTAGGTAACACATGCCTTTCTTGGAGTGCCAAGCATGGTGTAAGGGATCGTCCGATCCCGAGTTGGATCGGACGATCCAACTCGGGATTGGAAGGGGATGATCCCCGAGTTGGTACCTGACCGAGAAGAACAAAAAAAGGTTGGATCGTTCC
>JAUPMG010307167.1:12748-30564 GCA_031762675.1 Pachysandra terminalis
TCGGAAAGATCCAACCTTTTTTTTTTTTTATTTTTTTAAATTAAATGCGACCGGTCTGTCTTGGCCGATCCCGAGTCGAATTCCGAGCTTAAACACTATGGTGCCAAGTGCCAATCGACCATTGCCAGATCAAGTAATGAGGTCGAATATCGTTCAATGGCATCTACTGCAGCAGAGATCACATGGTTGTCATTTCTTTCATGTGACATTGGTGTTCATCTTTCCAATCCTCCAATATTATTTTGTGATAATCTTAGTGCTCTATACATGACCATCAATCCCGTCTTTCATGCACGGACAAAGCATTTTGAAGTGGATTATCACTATGTTCGTGAAAAGGTTGCTCTTGGAGCATTAATTACCCGGTTTGTCTCCTCTACTGATCAGCTGGCAGACTTGTTCGCCAAACCTCTATCTCATACTACCTTTCACAGGCTTTGTGTCAAACTGGGCCTTGTGCCTTCCCCTCGGTCCAATTTGAGGGAGGGTATGAAGAATGATGCACTAAGCAACATCTTAACATAACCTGGAGGAAAGGCCAACACACACAGCTGTTTGGCAGACACAACTACACAGCTGTTTCACAGACAGCTATTTCACAGAGAATGTGATGTTTCCATATTTTCTGTATTCTCTCCTTTATATTTTCTCCTTAATTCTTTCATTATCTTTTGTCAAGTTTCCTATTGATAATAGAAAACTTACTTGTAACAGTTGTGTGTAAATCACCATGTAATCCTCCTATAATCTCTACAATTGTAAACATTTATAATGGAAGAGAACCTCATCCTTCCATCAAGTTGAATGAGAGACAAACCCTGTAGATTCTTCAGGTCCTTTGAACAACCATTTTGTTCATTGAGGTTCAAAATCATTTAGTTTTTTCTTCTTTCGTATACTCCATTGAAATTTCAGATTTTCATTTTCTTGTATTTCAATTTTATACCATTTGTTCCATATTGTCCCATGCTTGTAGGAATTTTCCCTACATGTTAGTCATATTAAATCTTTAAGTCGCTTTGATGTACTTCCTAAGAATTGGATGTGGTTGAGTTTTTTTTTTTTAAAATTATTTTGCTTATATGATAGTCCCAGTACCCATATTGGTAAGTACCCTATTGAGAGCTATTTTAGCTCTTGGTGTGCTGTGTTTACAACTTCTTCTGGGTTGAGGGGTGGAACGCCTTGAGCTGACCCATCGACCTACCTCTCATGGTTGTTGAAGGTGGTTGCATTGGCGCCTGCCTAGGCAAGATGACAGTTTTTGAGGATTAGGCAGTTGGGGACCTAGGCATTTTATATGATAGGCCCTTTCCTAGGCAACTATCCTGTCTAGGTGTGAAATCTGACCTGGTGAAAGCTTAGTTTTATTATTAACTTCTAATTATGTTACATGGACGAGTTTCAAGATCAAGGGACTCAGTTAAGATAAGAAAGCTCTAGCTGTCAAGAACGGGTGTATGGACACATCATTTTCACATAAAGAAACTACCTTATCTATACGTTCTGTATTTATATCTAAGAACGGAAACATTCAACTATAGGCGAAAGCAATATTAACTTGAAACATGATGATAAAATGGAGAGCAAATTTCATTTTGCTACCTAAACTAGACTCATAATTGTGAAAACTCCCTTCTGGTATGTTTATTTACAATAAAAATGTTCATTAAGTCGTTTATTAATTTCATTTTTCTATTTTTGATGTCAAACAATAAAAAATGTTGTTTGATGTTACTTATTTTTTTTAATTAAATTGTAAATATTGTTTAATCAAAGAAATGTTTAAAAAATATATTGTAGGACAAAAATGCTAAAATTGTTTTCAATTTGTTTAATGGGCTATCTATAAATATTTTATGTATGAGGGGCATTATTGTCAATGTTTCAGGGAGGTTTTGGAATTAATCTTCAATGTCTTGGGGAATGATGTAATTATCCATATTGAAATGGCGATTTATTAATTATAGATATATTTAAAGGTAAGGAAAAAAACATTTTCCTATGATGAAACAATGCAATAAATTTATAAAGTACTTGTTTTGACCATGTTAAATGTCCCCTTAATATTGGTCGTGTGTTTGGAGATTGGGTATGTACCTATTCTAACTTCCATTTAGAAAATGTGGACAAGAATTTGTAGTGTCAAAAGCATCCTACGCCCATAACCATGTCATGTAATGTTGGAGATGGGTGCGGTGGATGATCTGAAGGATCCGTATTGCTGTCTATCAACCAATAAATTAGTTACTAAGTTTTTAGGTTTTAATCTCAATGTTTGTTAATTACTTACTCTACGTGATAAGATAAAATAATTCTCACTTAAAGGTCTATAGAAAGTCAGAAAATGATTAAAGGAAAGAAAATTAAAAGGTAGATCAAAGAAATTCGGACTTAAAGAAGAGGAGAGGTTTGGGCTTAAAGAAGAGGAAGTCAGCCTCTCGTTCCCTTCCCCCCTTTCTCCCTCCACATTGGTTTTACTTTCCTTATACATTTTTTTTGATGAAACTGAAGTGTTTGTGGTTCTACTCAAAGTGTGCATGTAGATTATTATTCAATTTGCTATAGTTATTTGGGAGTTTTTGTCATAAGTTGAGAAAGATGCTGGCAGGCATTCACCTTGCTTGTACTCCTTAGTCATTATACAAGTACGGTTTAGTTCATGGGTTGAATATATAGAATGTTGTCAGTGTTGTTAAAAGATTTCGGAAGTATATGGCAAGAAACTCGGCCATGCACACCAAGCACTTGCCTAGGCCACCAGCAAGTCAAGTGCCTACCGTCACCTTCGCATTTGACAACTGTTATGCCTCATTTCCACTGAATTTAGGTTACCATTAATCTACTTGAATAATACAATGAGTTTGATTGTGTTAAGCATATCTGCACGAATTGGCATTTCAAAATCAATCCAACCCAACCCATTGCCACCTTACTGGATGTGGTCTTTAGTCAATATATAAATCTCCCTCTCTTCTTTCTGTGATTTATTTTTCCTATATTCTTTTGTTTTCCCCTTTGTCTGCTTGCTTACTTAATGTGATTATGGCTGCTCAACATTTTCTTTATCCTTGTTTTAGTTTCAATAGTTTTCTTGGAGAAATGAAACTGTTTGCAGTGTACCATTAAGCTTGAACATTTGGTCTTAACCACTAATTTCCATATTTATAAATGTATTTTTGTTTTGTATTGTTAAATTGAAAAATTGGACTTTAAGCAATAATTCCACATATATAATATATATAAGGCTGGCAATTATGATTAGGTACCTACTTAAGCCAACAGAAGCATGCGGACCTCCCATGCAGGTATCTGGTGCTTTTATTTTAATGTGAAATTTGGTCAAAAGATGTATAGGTTCCTCCATTTTGCATTGGTCTTATCTGGTGGTCAGGGAGGAACACAATGATTTTTTAATAGATACTTGTCCTTGAGTTAGGAGCTATACTGCCTGGACCTTTCAGAACCCGTCAGGTTCTCTTGTCATGTCAACATGAACTCAAATGGCTAGATCCTATTTTTCAATAGTTAAAATAAGATAATATTTAAAGTAATGCAGAAGTGTTAAAAGGTTGAAGGAAATAAAGTGATAGAAGGTATGTAAGATTATAATAAGGAATAATACTGTAACTTCAAGTTTACAGATGAATTCAGTTAATTGGGACCGAATTCGATCAAGATTGATTCTTGTACTCATATGCAGTCCTTAGCTTCCATTACTATCTAGGTAGCATATTTCAATCAATGCAATTTTGTAATTTTCATATAAATGGATACATTTTACTTCTGTCGTAATACAATCAATGCAATTTTGTGATTTCACATAAATGGGTACAGTTTACTTCTGTGTTAAATATATATTTTTTTTCTCTCGTTGCCACTTAAATAATTCTAATTGTCATCTCTAGATTATTTCTTTCTCTGCTGTTCAGTGATGTAGCTGATGTCAGTGGCCTTAGCGATGCCCACATGTCGAATCAACGGTTAAGTTTTTGCATGGGACAAAACGTACAAGTGAAAACCTCCTATGAATCACATGAGTTACCTGGTGTGAAGGAAAAGCATTCCATTGATGGTATGCATTTTTATCTTAACTCTTCTTTAATTTGGCATTGGTCTCTTTTTTATTGTATGATATATCTTCTGTATGAAATGAAATTGTTCATTACTATATGAGTTCTTTAAGACGGAACTTTTGTAGATAATTCTATACTTAATGGCTTGATAACAATCTGGTTTTATATTTCTTTGTTGCCATTGTGTCATTCTAATATTTGTAAGTTAAAGTAAATTGCAGTTATATCATCATCATGTGTAGGTGGTTCCCCTATTGATATTTGAGTCCTTTTCAACGATTATATTTCCAGAATCAATTTACTGAAATCTATTATACCTAATTCTTAATCCAGGAAGTTTGGGATGTCAAGGAATTTATTATGGGTCGTTTCTTGATATATCGACTCTACCGGGTCCAGACCCCATTATAAATAGATAGTTCAATATATGACGAGTTGTGACCAGGTCCAGAATCTAAATAGAAAAGCTGGAAAGACCAGTTGTGACCAGGTCAGGACTCTAAAACAGAAAAGTAGGAAAACTTGGAACATTACAACAGCGCAAGTGTAAAGGACAACAGAAAATAGGAATTGACCAAATAAAAGTGGCATTCTTGATAATCATACCATGCAGACCTTCATCCTTGTGATTCTTCATCATGTATTACTCTGTGACCAAACCCACCAGATTATTGACCTGATCAAAAGCTTGGAACCAAAGGATTAGACCCTTCAAATTGGACAGAGGCATAGAACCTTCAAGGTACTTATTTTAACATTCAAGGTACTTAGTTTAACTAACTCGGCTAAGCTTACCCTGATTAGAAGATATACACTTACGAAATCTTTATGTGCTCAAATTATGGGTGACATTCATGCCTAAGAAACTATCGTACTGGATTTAGCAGAGATCAATACTATTGCCATTTGGAGTTCTAGTAACATTGATGAGTTAGAGAACTAGAAATAAAGGCTGTGAAAACAGACGATCAATCCCAGTTCTTACTATAATTATGCCTGCAAATCTGCTTCCTGTCATGGACTGACAGTAGGAGGGTATTGAAGTATTGTTGTTCTTGGGAGTCAAGCCAACCATTGTGTTGTTCTGACATTCTCTATTGACTAAGAAACCAATGATGAATGGTATTTTCAGGTATGTGTTTATTATTTTATACAATAATTATGTGTTTGCTAGATCAGAAGGTCTGCGTTAACATCATGGATGATAAAAGAAAGCGTGCAATGTGCCCTTGTTTAGATACTGATGTAGGACAATTAGAAATTATGTGATTCTTAAAGTTCATTAGATTTGAATTTTTATTAGTAGTATGCAAAAATAAATTAAAAGGAAGAAAATTGTAATGATGGAGAAAAAAGAACCAGAGATATTAGGTACAGCCACACAAATTGCCTTGCTTCTTGATCAAAGTCTCATCAACCTTGAACTATGGATGATGATCTTACCATCTCCATATGAAAACATTGTTCAAAATTCTCTAGTTCATTCATTCCTGAGCTATAGAATAAGGTTTCAGATAGTGTTTATAAAGCCAAGGATATGCCACCCATTATTAGAATTCATAACAAAAACTTTCACAATGAACATTAAGATGGAAATTTTCGTAGTGTTTTCAAACTTAAAAACAAGTTTACTAAACAAAAAGATCTTCTAAAGGAAATCAATTCTATGTAATCCAATTTAAGATCTAGAGATTTCGAAAGGAGGTTACAGGATCCATTATAGTTTTATGATGAACCCAAACTTGAGTTTGACTACATGATGAACATTTGGATTTTTTTTCTTGGATATATGCACTTCCTCTTTGATATTTCTTTTAAATCTATTGGGGGACCATGTTTGTCATACAACTGGTGCGAAACATCATCGTCAATTTGCTTGGGAAGCCTGATTTGAAGCCCATATTTCTTTGGTGCTGAGCTGGAATATAGTATCAAAAGTATCCAATAGGAGAGGTCCATTGTTTTGTTGCATAGGGTTTAAGACTAAAAATATTAATTTCAGTTTGACAGTTATGATGGGATAAAAATGAAGTCCCCATAGTATCTGTACTTGCACTCTATCGACCAGAGAATTTAATATTCTGAACATTTAGGTCAAAACTTTTGAATTATATTAAGAGTTGCAACAGAAGCCATTTTTCTGCTTAAACACATTTCACTGGTCTCTCCCCACCGATATCTCAATGAAATAGCTCAAAACCACTTGTTCCAACTGAAAAAATGACCTATCCTTTTGATTTGACGATTGATCCTTGATCATAACTCCCAGTATAAGTTTTTTATGTTGAAAAACCTAAACTTGACAGAGAATTGGAAGCGACGTCAGATATTCTTTTCAGATCCCAGTCTACCCCTGTGGGATGTTGCCGAGATATTAGAATTTTGAAGGAGGGTAGTGGAAGATTCTCGGGTCAGGTCTTTCTTTGAGTCCATGCCTATGGGTGGGGATCGGAATTGGCCAATTAATGTCACGCCCCGAATCCGAGATATAGAATCTCGAGGATTTCTAAGGGAATGACCTTCGGATCCAACTAATGGATGCGGCCAAACCAATCAAACCATACATCGTGGTTCAACAGAGCATAACTAAACATTAGCGAAAGTCTCATAAATTTTTAAACCTTGATTCATCTTGAATATATAACCAACATAATCCCTAAATCAAACCATAAATTCAAAATACAATCGGAGGCCCAAATGGGTCAAAACAAATAAGTCTAACTCCATAAATCCAAACTAAATAAAGCAATAATGTTCATAAAATCTACAGCATCAATGATCCAGCAAGCAACTCTCTCTCCAGGTCCAGCCTTCACTCTCGAGGATAACCGGTTTCAAGTAGGGGTGAGCTTTGGAGGCTCAATAGGAAAATCCAAGGAAACTATACTACTCACCTTCACAGTCATATAATAACACTCTTAATTTCATGCAATTCCACATAATATATATATCTTACAGTCATTCTCACTTCATATGCTTTCCAATCATTCTCATAGTTATCATTATCATAATATCATAATTACTCACATACCACCAATATCATAAGTATAAACATGGAAAGTCTTTAACTTTCTCACAAACCAGAAATCTCATGATCATAGTCATGCCCAAAACATACTTCCTCATAAACAGCAACCTCATGATCTTAATCATGCTAAAACATAATCTCTCATATGACAGCCAAGCCCCATGGTAAGTCTCTAACTTTCTCACAAACCAGAAATCTCATGATCATAGTCATGCCCAAAACATACTTTCTCACAAACATAAGTATAAACATGGAAAGTCTCTAACTTTCTCACAAACCAGAAATATCATGATCATAGTCATGCCCAAAACATACTTCCCCATAAACAGCAACCTCATGATCTTAATCATGCTAAAACATAATCTCTCATATGACAGCCAAGCCCCATGGTAACGACCATGTTGAAACATCCCTTCTCAGAATCACCGATCTCATAGTTCTCATCCACACAACATCCAATCATCAAACAACACAACACACTACAAATTACATAATCAATGTAGATGAACACAACATGAAGCACTCAAATGAAGAGATGGCAATCACAATCAAGAATGCAAGTGAGATGCTAAATGTGATATGGAATGCTCAGGATGAAGTGATGAAATGAAATGAATGCAAAAGTAAGTGTTAGGCTAAGCCTAACCATGAAATCAACTCCCACATCTCCTATAGGGAATTCTACCCCAGGAATGTGTTGAAACATATGACCACATAGCAAACCCTCTTTTCTCGAGTTCTGAAAACATTATCCACATTTCTTTCAGGGGATGCTAACCCAAGGTAGAAACCTCCATCTTCCTTTTCAGGGGAAATGACCAAAAGGCATGAATTGCCATCTTCCTTTCACGGGATACCACCCAAGGCAGGAACAACCATCTTCCTTTTTCAGGGGATACTACCCAAGGTAGGATTAGCCATCTTATGCACATCCATAACAGACCCTCTTATTCAAAGAGTTTTGAAAACAAGCAATGATCACTCTAAGATCATTCCAACTACAGTGATCTCCTCTAGAGTCACTCAGAAACACACAAATACCCACACTTCGGTCACGTAAGGACCACACACCACATTCTTGTATATCTTATGCACTATAGACTCTCAATACAAACATCATATGAATAACACATATCTTATGTATATTTCACTCATACACTTTCATAGGTTATAGAATAGAGCACACAACAAACTGGGGCAATAAGGTCCTTTAGTTGCACAAAACTTCACACACATACTAAAACCACAAACTAACACCACACTCAACTTATAATGGTCAAGACATTGCTGCCCACCAACTTTGGATGCTATAGGGCTTCGGTCGGACCGAGGGTCAGACCGAAGTCTTTGGCAGGTGTTTTCGGTTCCTCCCCGACCTCGGTAGGAAGGCCAGAGAATTTGGGGTCTTTTTGGATTTCAGCAGGTGGTTCAGTCGGACTGAGGGTCATTTCGAGACTCGTATCTTCCCAGAAAAATCACTAAAAATCATCACAACCTCATACACTCATATTTTAATCTAAAAAAACACAGGTCACATACCCAGAATCACACAGTTCATCACAAAACCATTATCACTATCATTTTGCACATTAAACATACCAACATGCATTGAATCACTCATTAGGTCTTGAAATCAATCGTATAATCATATCATAATATTCCTTTGATTGCACACATCAAACATTGGCATACAAATCTAATCTGAGCAACATGATCATCATCATTCATCGATTAACACTCCTAAGTTAATCATACTCTTATACTCTTTATCGTATTTCCATGAACACAATTAATATAATCACCAAGAAAATCCTACCCAGCTTTGGTCTAAGAACCAACAGCTTTTCAGTGTTTCTCAGCTTTGATACACGTTCGGTATTTTTCCCATAATTAATTATGGACTTATCGGAATCACCTCAAACTTGGATCATTGTGTTCCTAACCAACAGGGGAATCCTAGAAAAATATAAAATAAATTATATAACTTCGGTAGATGCTTCAGTTGGACCGAAGGTTAGACTGAACTTCATAGCAACCCAGAGAATTCCCCAAAAATCATGATAATTCGTACCAAATATATTTTTATCAAAATACACAAATTAAACATCCAGAAACATGGTTTATATCACAAATCTATTATCTCTTACATCCTACATAACAAACCTACCGATATACATCAAATCTCACATTAGGTCATCCAATCTTCATACAAATCATGTAAATCTCATATAGATCATTCAATATTGAATTTTTGACATGCAAATCATATACGATGCATTCATATCATATTCCTCATGCAAAACCAACCTAAATCATTATATCTAATACATGCTATCATATTCCTATGAAAATGCCTAGCATAATCACCAGGGAAACACCCTATCTCAAGCTTTTTCGCAGATATTTTTCCAGCAAGAAGAATCCACCAACTGTTCTTCTAAGCACTTCTTTTCCCTTTTTCTCTTCTACCTTCTCTCTTCTTCTCCTCTTTTCTCTTTTCTCTCTATGGCCGAATCCCCTTTTCAGTCACATCCCGAATTCTAGGGTATATCTCACCAATCCTAGGGAGTATAACCCTGAATTCCAAGAGTGAATCTCACCCCACCTCTACGCTCTACTAAGGGATGGCTCGCCCAAAATGAAACTAATAATCCAACAATTACATTAAAAGAATATAACAGCGGAAGCCAATTTATATAAATGGTAAAACCCAAACATGGTTCAAGAACAACAACTAATCCAAAAGGTACAAGTAGAGGCTGATAGCATAGCCTAACTAGCAAAGGAGTCTAACTACTCCAATCTAAATACAACAAAGTCTGGTAAAGTAATTAAATGAAATGATACTAAATCTTCTCGTCTTCAACTCCAAGTCCTCGAGATATGTACCACATCAGTCTGTCATCCTTAGCATTTCACCTGAAATGTTGGGAGCCAGAAAGGCCTAAGCTATGCGCTCAGCAAGTACAATGTGCAATCAAAGAATCACACAATCGAATGTGTCTCCATGAATTTATGCTGTGCCATGTAGAAATGCAATGGTTCATTCATTATATGCAATGACATGAATAATCAATCCATCGTCAATCATGATGGCAAGCGCAAGCACGTGAATGCAAATGCATGAGGTTGATAATGTGTCATTGATGTTCACGCTTGATCCCCCCTGAGGCCGCATGAGTCACATAGATCACAATGTGCCATCTTGGCTAAGGTCCTCAGTGGATTCTGTGTGTACAACACAGTTTTAGGGTTTCTTAACCCATGGGATGCTCTTGTCCCAATATTATTTTTTATTATAGGGATACATCGGGCATCACACAGCACTTCCCCTTGTGGATGTATCCAGGGCATCACGTAGAACTTCCCCTGTGGCACACCCAGTTCACATCTATCAGTATGATTACACTCATCATATGGACACGTGCACGTGTCAACATGGGGTTAAGAGATAGCTAATCCCGCACCCGGGTCATCTTAGACTAGCACTTGTCCACACAAGACTCCAAATATATTCTCTCTCATTGTTGCTTCTACTTGAGCCCAATTTATCCAACATTATTCCATTGGTTCTCCTTACGAGAATCCAAGGTCCGGTCTTGTCATCGGGTCACACTCATGGACCCACCATGCATGAATGTCCTTATTAATGCATGCAACTATCAATCATCTACATGCTTTGCATAGAGGTAATTAAACCAACACAAAGTTTCATACTCATCTAATTACACATCGTGCGTAGAAATAACAAGTTAACTGTCACTACACAATGTACATGCTATCCATATAAACGGAAGCTCATAAGTAAACAGTGTAAGCATCCATAGCAGGTGTTCACATTCCCATGCATAAGTGTTCATGAGGTACAGTCCACAATCCAACAATATAATCCACAATGTATTTGATCATTGATCAGTACAAACTAAATCAAAGAGTCAATTTACCATTTACCGGTATGTCGGGTAACTACGTGTCATGTGTGGGAATGAGAGAATCATGTTTCAGCCTACTGGGTTCATACTTCACTCAAATGAAATTTCACTAGTAGTCAACATAAATGGCTAAATGCTATGAAAGGTTCATATGCCCGTATGTGTACTTGGGATAACAAACTCAAAGCCGAATGAGTGGTTCGTAGTGGATTAGATCATCCAATAAAATAAGAGAAAAACATCAAAAGTTCTTCCCGTTGAATGAGAAATAATAACCAAGTAACATGAATAGTTTCGAGGTAAACTCACATTTTCCCATGCAGATGCACTCATGAAGGATAATTCATAAGTAAAGCCTGAATCCATAAGACTATTGATCATTAAAAACCATCAAAGACCTCCAAAATTACTTTTGCCGGTGTACCGGTAGACTACTGGCAACCTGCTGACGGCACCGGTGGACTGCCCCCTCGACGAAACTGTACTGAGAAAAGACTCCCTGTCAGTGGCTTACCGGTGCACCGAGCACCCCACCAACAGCAACCACCAAAGATCATTTACCTTGGTCGGCAGGCCCCTTCGGTGTACCGACAGCTGCCGACCTAACACTACTAACACTGGGATGCCGTCGGTGTACCGAGACCTGCCGACCAGGCCACCCGACATACGGACGAATTGAGTTTTCTGGGTTTTTCACCCACTTTAACTCAACTCCAAATGAAGCCCTACACTCCAAATCTGCCAAATGTTCATCCCCAATTCTCAAAGCACGATTATCACAATTCAAAGCATTTGGGAATTAAATCAAACATTCATAATACTCAGACCATTAATTCTAGTATTTACAACATCGAAAATGACCATAAGTTATGTAATCTCATACATGAAACATGAGACATGCAAAGACACATGTCAAAGCATGAAATGTGTAAACCTAAGCATCTAGAATTTCAATCTAACCTTCATAACGCCCTAGCAATCAATTTTTACAAAAATCTACAACACCGATCATGGCATGAACTATGTAATCACGACATTAGATGTGAAATATGCTATAAACACCTAAAAACATGGAACGTGCAACTCAAACATCAATGTATGAAATGTATGAATTAATGTGCTCAAGAAACATAATCCAAATCATCAAGCTCATAGAAAAATCATTTCAAAGCTCTCACCCAAGGGAAATCATCAACCATGGACCCCAAGAAAGTACACAATGTACTTACCTTAACCAAATGGTGAAACCCTAGCTCGTGCTCCAATCTTCATGCTAATCTTCTTGGTAAGCTTCTTCCTCTTTGTCTTCTTGTTCTTCTTCTTCTCTCTTCTCAACACAACACAAATAAGAAACTAGGGTTAAACTTTTCCCTCTATTCATATCCCTCTTTTATCTCAACCATTAGGTTTAGGTTTGCTTTAAGTATATAAATCCCAACCATTGATCCAGATATTTAAGTGAGGATGTTATGGTGTGTGCACAAGTAGGTGTTCTCATGAGTCCTAGCCAATGAAAATAATTCCTTGTAAATTTTTTCATAACCTCTTAAAGTATTTAAAATCCAAACTGAAATTTTTTTGGAAATCACAATTTAGCCCAAATCTATTTTTTTTGAAATTTTCAGGTTGTTGCAATCTATCCCCCTTAAAAAAATTTCTTCCTCGAAATTTACATACTTGGTCCTCGAACTGACGTGGATATCCCCTTTGGGCATCCTCTTCTATGAAGTCCTCAGACTGGCGGGTGGCATGCAAGCGAGCTGGTACTTGATATACTTGTTGTTGTTGCAGTTGAGGAGGCAGTTGATATTCTAGAAATGGGGGTCTTGGTTCTTGAAGTGTTGGCGGTAGATGACAATCCTTCAGAATATGACCTCTCTCTACAAATGTAACATACCTTGTTCGTAAATCGAGTGAACTGGTATTGATGTTGGTGCTCTCGTTTCCCTTGATGTTTCTTTTGTTGTTTCCCTCTACTCCACTCCAACCTCTTTTGATCTTGGATCTTCAGATACTCTCTTAGCAGTATTGACTTCATCATAGTACCTTGTGAACTCCCTCATTACCAACCTTGATTTGATGCTTCCTTTCAACCCATTCTCGAAGAAAAATGCCTTATTCTCCTCAGTATCCATAGCATATGGCGCAAATTGTGACAACTCGGTGAATTTGGCTTCGTATTTTGCCACAAACATACTCCCTTGCTTTAGCTTCATGAACTCGATCTCCTTATCCTTTCTTATGCTCCTTGGAAAATACCTTTCCAAGAACATAGCCTTGAATCTTTCCCAATACACATCCTCTCCTCCCATCACTTCTAGTGAGGTCTTCCACCTCCTCCTAGCCTTCCCTTCTAGCGTGAAGACGGCTAGCCTCACCTTTTCCAAGTCCTCACACTCCAAAGCTTCAAAAATATGCTTGAGCTGATCCAACCACTCCCATGTCTCCATGGGATCAGTCGAGCCCTTAAACACAGACGGTCCTAATTTCTTGAATCTCTCTAGAAGTTTACCCGATTGGTTCTCTTACCGCAACACTACATTAGGATACTTATTTCGCCCCATCTCATCCGTCATGTCCTCCATCGTTCGATAGATTCCCACTAAGCTAGGATCCCGCTCAGCACCTCCTGAAGAACTAGTACCTGTTATACCCAATCTTCTCCCTCCGGTCATTCTGAAATCAAATGGCAGACGTAAGCTCGACAACTCCACTGAATATGAATCACATACACTCAATCAATCAGTCAATTACTGTATGAAATTGTGAACCGCGTCTGATGGTTTCATCCAACAACTACACATAACAATCCATTCATGCCATCACTCTGGAAAGAGAGGAATGGGCGGATCTTTTAGGGTATTGAACACAACATCGATATCTTCAAGTGCACCTCCTCTAATTATTTTTCTCTTGGCTGGCCATCATCCTAGAGTTCAGGGAGAGTTTTTTTTTTCCAATGCCTTTAGTACATTCTTTGTGTACTTATGCTGCAATGGTATATCTGTTGCATGATGGATCGTGGCCGACCTAGAAAGTCTATCGCTAGAACGATTGTGGCCGGCTCGGACGGTTGCCGACTTGATCGTGGCCACCCTGAAAGGACCGTCGCCAGAATGATTATGGCCTCCTCGGACGGTCTTTCGAAAGACGGATCGTGGCTCACCTAGAAGGTTTGTCGCTAGAATGATTGTGGCCAACCCAGAGGGTCCGTCACCAAAATCGTGGCAGCCCTGGAGGGTCCGTCACCGAAATCGTGGCCGCTCTAGAGGGTCCGTCACTATTGTGGCTGCCCTGGAGGGTCCGTCGCTAGAATGATTGTAATTTTGTGTCATGTCATTTGATGTTGTCTAGTCGTTGTCTATGGAGCATGACTTGATGGTCATTCAGTGTTGTGTCAATGGCAGTTTACTGTTCGATGTTGATGGTTGAAGTCATGAAGATTGACGTTGCATTTGTAAGAAGCTGCTCTTCATTGTTTTGGAGAGAAGGATGCTATCAAGTCAAAGAATAGTGCGTTGGTTGCTCGAGAATGGGACGATTGTGAAGCATAACTGTGATGGCGCGTTAACCATGTGAAGGGTTTGAACCACATAAGCATATACTCAAGATTGCCGGAATAAGAATCATAATGGTGGTCATCCATCACGGCACGATTTGGTGTCAGACGCCTCAATACCATGTGGGCTAACCCAAAAATGTAATAATCATCATTGCCCGTCGTATGCATCCTTGGCGATATGCACCTCGACATCATAAGATGGTGGAGAAATCCAAACGTATAGGCCTATATAAGAAGAGAGTGTTTGCGCCTCGGCATCATAAGATGGTGGAGAAATCCAAAAATATAGGCCTATATAAGAAAGTGTTGTCCAGTATAGAGTCCTGATATTTTCAAGTATGCTGATAGCCATTGTTTAGTGGATGAATAAATAATGAAGTGAAGAAATCCCAAGATTCCGATGCCGTTGATAAAGATTGACTTGCTGGTGGCATACTATATAGTATTTCTTTGATGCCAAATGTAGGTGCCTTTGAGAACCAAATAATAGTGTGGTTGTCGATTATAAGATATTTGGATATTGTATATCATTGTAACTTCACCGCTTGAAGAATGTCGTTGTCCATAGATTGTGAGAGTCGCAAGCTTCATAAATATAAATTGAGATCCCAACATTGAAAGTGTAGATCCTCGTAGAGAAATCCGCAATGCTCATATTGAAGATAAATCGCCGTCACAATAAGATGGCGCTGGTTCAAAGTCGGGATTCCACGACCCGATGGACAAGGAACTATTAGAAGCTCAGAACAAGGGGCGTGTTCTTATTGAAACATATTTCTTTTCTTTGTCAAGTAGTTCCAGCTAAGTGTACAAAACATTATCAAGGTGCTTGTTTAACATTTCAAATGGAGATAGAGTGCAACAATTGCCAAATAGAGGGCATGACATGTTAAAAGATCATGGGGTACATGGATGTGTTTGGTTGTCAAGCAGATTGAGAACCAAAAGATGGTGCCATGTGAAGCATGTAGAGCACATAACTGAACTAGTTGTTCAAGGATGCATGGAACATGATGTAGGATTGTAAATCATACATGAGCATAGATCATAGACTGTTCATAAACATGTCTGAACCATATTTGGATGTTTTTGATAATGTAGGATGATATTATGACACATATGATAATAACTTGAATCAAGTTATAAAGGAGCAGGGGAAAGAGAGTACTACCTTTTTGTATGTTGGATGAGGTACATGAAGTTGGTGCCTTGCTGATACGTAGGATAAACACCCTTATGCTTTGCTTTGCTGTAAACTAGGGGCGTCCATGAGCGATGGCGGCTGAATACAAATCTACAAGACGTGAATACCATAAGGCGTATATAGTCTCCCTTAAGATGTTGGTTTGCTTTATTGAGCGAAATATGGATAAGGAATGGCATAGCGTCGGACATGATGGCAGCACATGTGCCGTGACCAAGTAAGAAAGGAGTCCGGTGATGTTTTCAACAACGCTTATTATTTGGACAAATGGCATGGTTGAACAACTGCATCGTAGTGCAGACGTGCTTATGGATGAACGTAGCAAAGCCGGTGATGAAAGTAAGTTCATAGTTGTGACTTAGCTGTGATCCAAGTTGTAGGATAATAACCTTGAAATAATTTATGAAGAGGAGAGAAAGTACTGCCTTCAAACAATGGCGATGTAGAGGTGTGGAAACATAATGGCGCTTTTGATCGCCTTCAATTTGTTTTAATCAAGGTCGCATGCGAATGTATGATACCTTTGGTGTTGCGAAAGGATCAATGGCATTAAGCCACAACAGTGCCTTCGACCTCTTTCAAAAGAGTTTAGATTTTTGCTATTAAGGGTGTGATCGGAGTAACAGTCAATGGCGGCGAAGCAAGTTCTTTAACCATTGGCATAAGGCGTAAGAATCGAGGCAAATCTGCGGCCGGTGGTGTTGTAAGGAGTCACAATAAGTGCCGAGCAATTCGGATTACAATGGCGTAATAACAGTAAGAGGTGGAGTTTAATGGTGTTTTCAACCATTTGTCAATGCAGAGTACCATCTACGAGACTCCAAGGGATAGTTAACCAATCTTGTCCCGCCCAAACCTTCGCTCCCTTCTCAGTATCCAACAGATCTCAAGTAGGTTGTTGCTATCAAATAATCCCCCGGTGAGAATCTCACTCTTCCGCCACCGGTAGCAAAACAAGCATTAATGGCAGCCTGAATGTACCGTGTTTCACAATGTTCGTCGTCGCCGATAGCATCCCCCCCCCCCCAAACGAAGCTTCTTTTAGGAAGATTAGATGGGAACAATATTTACATGATTCGGCCGGTCTGGCCTACTCCACAGGTGCCCTTGGTGGGCTGGTGTTCCACTATTGAAGCTTTATGTACAGATTACAATAGTGAAATCTAGTCTCCCAAACCTTAGTGTTGGGAAGGAGAGGGAGAAGAGATAGTGGTTAGGGTTCCCATCTGAGTGTCCCCCTCCATACATACAAGAGCATAAATAGGGGTTTGATCGCATGCAGTGCCCGTCCATGAACACTCGGCACACTGCCATATTGAAGGTCAAGATGAAGCCACATAATCACATATAATCTGCTATGAAGAGGTCATTGGCTGCCACGTGGATCTCTGCGTGGTCTGTGCATAGGGCACGTGGAGTCCCCCTAGACAGGTTGCGGTGGATGGTCGATGCCATGTGTTACTGATCTAAACCCAGTATCTACAATGATATAATATCTTATATATATATATATATTCTTTGTGTTCATAAGAAGCCTAGCACCCTTCAAAACCTTCGTAACTTCATCTTGTGCCATAATCTGCAACCTCTTGGAGTCTAGGGTACCCAAAGAAATAAGGTTTTTTCGCAAATTCAAAACATGCTTCTCATCAGTCAATATTCTCATAATACCATCATACATTCAGATTTTAACCATCCTTATCCTAGAAATCATGCAAGAAGTAGCATTCCCAATTGAAATGTCGTCACCATCAACTGTTTGATAATTGGAAAACCCATGCATATAGGAATAGACATGATCAGAATATTCAGAATCAAGAATCTACATTTAAAAAAAAAGAATAATAAATAAATAAATTAATCAACAATAAATTGATTGCACATGAGCTTTAGAGGGCCCCAATGAAACAATACAACACATTCTCTTGGATGAACAAAAAAGTGAGGAAGACAAAGCAAGTCACTTGAAAAGCACAAAATTGGCTTCCGCATATGAACAAACCTCTGCACCATT